>BPLQ01005558.1:0-15865 GCA_021605075.1 Caerostris darwini | reverse complement strand
GAGTATCAATTCTTCAAAAATTTATTTCCATTTTAAAAGATCTGGATACTTTTGTAATGTTGATATTTATTATTAAAGTTTATTTTTATTTATTTGGATTAAATATTAATAAATAAAAAGTTTTTATTTTTAATATCATTATAAAAAAAAAATTTATAATTTTTTTCTTATCAAAAGCTTGTATTATGTCTTTATTAAAGTCTAAAGTCATTGTAAAAAGTATTTATGAAAACTATTTCATACTAATCTCTTTATTAATGCTAATGAAATGGGTGAGTATCAATTCTTTAAAAATTTATTTCCTTTATAAAAGATCTGAATACTTTTGTAATGTTGATATTTATTATTAAAGTTTATTTTTATTTATTTGGATTAAATCTTAATAAATAAAAAGTTTTTATTTTTAATATCATTATAAAAAAATATTTTTTATCAAAATTTTTTTTATCAAAAGCTTGTATTATGTCTTTATTAAAGTCATTGTAAAATGTATTTATGAAAAGTATTTCATACTAATCTCTTTATTAATGCTAATGAAATGGGTGAGTATCAATTCTTCAAAATTTCTTTTTTTATAAAAGATCTGAATACTTTTGTAATGTTGATATTTATTATTAAAGTTTATTTTTATTTATTTGTATTAAATCTTAAAATAAAAAGTTTTATTTTTAATATCATTATAAAAAAATATTTTTTATCAAAATTTTTTTTTTTATCAAAGGCTTGTATTATGTCTTTATTAAAGTCATTGTAAAAAGTATTTATGAAAACTATTTTGTACTAATCTCTTTATTAATGCTAATGAAATGGGTGAGTATCAATTCTTTAAAAATTTATTTCCTTTATAAAAGATCTGAATACTTTTGTAATGTTGATATTTATTATTAAAGTTTATTTTTATTTATTTGGATTAAATCTTAGTCAATGAAAAGTTTTTATTTTTAATAACATTATAAAAAAAAAATTATAAAATTTTTTTTTATCAAAAGCTTTTATTATGTCTTTATTAAAGTCATTGTAAAAAGTATTTATGAAAAGTATTTCATACTAACCTCTTTATTAATGCTAATGAAAAGGGTGAGTATCAATTCTTCAAAAATGTCTTTCCTTCATAAAAGATCTGAATACTTTTGTAATGTTGATATTTATTATTAAAGTTTTTTTTATTTATTTGTATTAAATCTTAATAAATAAAAGGTTTTTATTTTTAATATCATTATAAAAAAATATTTTTTATCAAAATTTTTGTTATCAAAAGCTTGTATTATGTCTTTATTAAAGTCATTGTAAAAAGTATTTATGAAAACTATTTCATACTAATCTCTTTATTAATGCTAATGAAATTGGTGAGTATCAATTCTTTAAAAATGTCTTTCTTTCATAAAAGATCTGAATACTTTTGTAATGTTGATATTTATTATTAAAGTTTATTTTTATTTATTTGGATTAAATCTTAATAAATAAAAAGTTTTTATTTTTAATATCATTATAAAAAAATATTTTTTATCAAAATTTTTTTTTATCAAAGGCTTGTATTATGTCTTTATTAAAGTCATTGTAAAATGTATTTATGAAAAGTATTTCATACTAATCTCTTTATTAATGCTAATGAAATTGGTGAGTATCAATTCTTCAAAAATTTCTTTCCTTCATAAAAGATCTGAATACTTTTGTAATGTTGATATTTATTATTAAAGTTTATTTTTATTTATTTGGATTAAATCTTAATAAATAAAAAGTTTTTTATTTTTAATATCATTATAAAAAAATATTTTTATCAAAATTTTTTTTATCAAAAAGCTTGTATTATGTCTTTAGTAAAGTCATTGTAAAAAGTATTTATGAAAACTATTTCGTACTAATCTCTTTATTAATGCTAATGAAATTGGTGAGTATCAATTCTTCAAAAATGTCTTTCCTTCATAAAAGATCTGAATACTTTTGTAATGTTGATATTTATTATTAAAGTTTATTTTTATTTATTTGGATTAAATCTTAATCAATGAAAAGTTTTTATTTTAATATCATTATAAAAAGAATTTTATAAAAAATTTTTTATCAAAAGCTTGTATTATGTCTTTAGTAAAGTCATTGTAAAAAGTATTTATGAAAACTATTTCGTACTAATCTCTTTATTAATACTAATGAAATTGGTGAGTATCAATTCTTCAAAAATGTCTTTCCTTCATAAAAGATCTGAATACTTTTGTAATGCTGATATTTATTATTAAAGTTTATTTTTATTTATTTGGATTAAATCTTAATAAATTCAAAGTTTTTATTTTTAATATCATTATAAAAAAAAAATTTCATAAAACTTTTTATCAAAAGCTTGTATTATGTCTTTATTAAAGTCATTGTAAAATGTATTTATTAAAAGTATTTCATACTAATCTCTTTATTAATGCTAATGAAATGGGTGAGTATCAATTCTTCAAAAATTTCTTTTTTTTATAAAAGATCTGAATACTTTTGTAATGTTGATATTTATTATTAAAGTTTATTTTTATTTATTTGGATTAAATCTTAATAAATAAAAAGTTTTTATTTTTAATATCATTATAAAAAAATATTTTTTATCAAAATTTTTTTTTATCAAAAGCTTGTATTATGTCTTTAGTAAAGTCATTGTAAAAAGTATTTATGAAAACTATTTCGTACTAATCTCTTTATTAATGCTAATGAAATTGGTGATTATCAATTCTTCAAAAATGTCTTTCCTTCATAAAAGATCTGAATACTTTTGTAATGTTGATATTTATTATTAAAGTTTATTTTTATTTATTTGGATTAAATCTTAATCAATGAAAAGTTTTTATTTTAATATCATTATAAAAAGAATTTTATAAAATTTTTTTTATCAAAAGCTTGTATTATGTCTTTATTAAAGTCATTGTAAAATGTATTTATGAAAACTATTTCGTACTAATCTCTTTATTAATGCTAATGAAATTGGTGAGTATCAATTCTTCAAAAATGTCTTTCCTTCATAAAAGATCTGAATACTTTTGTAATGTTGATATTTATTATTAAAGTTTATTTTTATTTATTTGGATTAAATCTTAATCAATGAAAAGTTTTTATTTTAATATCATTATAAAAAGAATTTTATAAATTTTTTTTATCAAAAGCTTGTATTATGTCTTTAGTAAAGTCATTGTAAAAAGTATTTATGAAAACTATTTCATACTAATCTCTTTATTAATGCTAATGAAATTGGTGAGTATCAATTCTTCAAAAATGTCTTTCCTTCATAAAAGATCTGAATACTTTTGTAATGTTGATATTTATTATTAAAGTTTATTTTTATTTATTTGGATTAAATCTTAATAAATTTAAAGTTTTTATTTTTAATATCATTATAAAAAAAAAATTTCATAAAACTTTTTATCAAAAGCTTGTATTATGTCTTTAGTAAAGTCAATGTAAAAAGTATTTATGAAAAATATTTCGTACTAATCTCTCTATTAATGGTAGTGAAATGTTTGTGAGAAATAATTTTTATTTTCGTTTAAGTAATTTATGTATCCTAACATTAAATACGAAATTATTATTGACACTGTAGAATATTTGACATAGAAATTAAACAGGGTGATTGATTTAAAATATTACAATCTTATAACTATTTAATTGAACCGCATCAAAAACATATGATAAGTTTAGAATAATTTAGTCAATTTTGGTGAATAATTTTATCAAGGCAGTTGTTCAATATGCAAACCATTTTTTTTGTACATTATCGAATGTCTTATCATATTTTATAAAGTTTCATGTGTTGACCCTGCAGCAAAGTAGTCATTGTAATAATAGTTAATTATTTTACACAATTTTTTGTAAGACTTTTTCCAAACAAGAATAAATAAATTACGCATAATATGTGTAATATTCTCTGATTTTTACTTAAATTGTTGTTATTGAAAAGAAAATGGTAATTGAAAACAAATTCAATATGTTTTATTAAATAATCCTACAAAACTTTCTACAACTTTTTATGTGATGCATTAAAAAATTATAAAAAATAACAAGGTAATTTATGCAGCTTACCTTGAATAATAATTAAAAAAATACTTTGTTATAAAAACTACTTTCCAAACTTAACATTTGCATGCAATAAAATAAAATACTCTCTTTAAGCGTTGTTTTTTTTTTTTTTCATGTGTTTTAATTGTGTTGAACAATCAGAATATAGAAATTTAAATTAAAACATTTATGCTGTATCAATTTTGTATTTAACCTATTGCAAAACTTTTGTCAGTCATGTAAATATTTGTAAACTTATTTACTTACTCTTGAAAAGATGATTACAATGGAAATGAAGTAGTAATGTAACCATTTTGTTGCCATGTAAATATTTGTAAACTTGTTTAAATTTAAAAAGATAATTACAACGGAAATAAAGTAGTAATGTAAACATTTTGTTGTCTTGTAAATATTGTAAACTTATTTAAATTTAAAAAGACAATTACAAACGGAAAGGAAGTAGTAATGTAAACATTTTGTTCCCGTATAAATACTTGTGAACTTATTTAAATTTAAAAAGACAATTACAAACGGAAAGGAAGTAGTAATGTAAACATTTTGTTCCCGTATAAATACTTGTGAACTTATTTAAATTTAAAAAGACAATTACAAACGGAAAGGAAGTAGTAATGTAAACATTTTGTTCCCGTATAAATACTTGTGAACTTATTTAAATTTAAAAAGACAATTACAAACGGAAAGGAAGTAGTAATGTAAACATTTTGTTCCCGTATAAATACTTGTGAACTTATTTAAATTTAAAAAGATAATTACAAACGGAAAGGAAGTAGTAATGCAAACTTTTTTTGCCGTGTAAATATTTGTAAACTTATTTAAATTTAAAAAGATAATTACAAACGGAAATGAAGTAGTAATGTAAGCATTTTGTTGCCATGTAAATATTTGTAAACTTATTTAAATTTAAAAAGATAATTACAAATGGAAATAAAATAGCAATATAAACGTTTTTTTGCCATGTAAATATTTGTAAACTTGTTAATACTTAAATAAATAATTATTACAGAAATGTAGTAGTAATGTAAACATTTTCTGTCATGTAAATATTTGTAAATTTATTTAAATTTAAAAAGATAATCACAACGGAAATGAAGTAGCACCAACAGCTTCTTATTACAACGTCGCTCAGGCTCCTGACAAGCAGTGAATAAAAAATTTTAAGAGACAAACAAATACATGCACAATTTTTTTGCATATTATATACAAACAGAATATTATCATGCTAATCCTACTGTTTAGAAATATATATATAATTTTTTATTAGATATTTCATTTGAAATCATTTTATTTTCTTATGTAAATATAATAGAATCTTTTCCAAATTTAGGGATTATGGATATTTCTTAAAAGTGATTTGCGTTGTGATTTCCATAGTTCTTGTATCATGGTACTATGCAAGAAAAGCGATTAATTATGAAATAGATAAAGCAAATATTCTGATGGAAACAGAAGATTTATTCACTGATGATGATGGACTTCAGCTAATTCAGGGTAAGTTTAGTGAAAAATAATCAAATGATGGGGATAGTAAAAGATAGTATGGTGATGATAAGAATGATCGGTACCAATACATGATAGAATTTGTTTGAGTTTTATTTTCAAAGCTCTTTAAAAGGCATTCTTTTCTCATTGGAGTATTGTACCATATGAGACATCTAGAGCAGGGGTCTCAAAACTACGGCCCGCGTCAGCGCATAGCTTATTGCTGCTGTAATAAGTTGGATAAAAAAACACAGAATGATAATAACTCGGTTTTATTGACTTGCTAGGTAAAGCTTAATGACAAGCATAATACGCGGAAAATTTAACTTAAGCATAACAAATAATTGAAATGAATCCCACTAGCATTATAAACTAGTGAACATCCCGCGATTACCCGCGGTAGTTATATAGGGGTAAAGAGTATCGCATATGTAGTATCGTATATCGATGTTTGGAATGTATATATCCTGAATCAAACATACGATTTTTATCCTGAAAATCCCTCAGGAACGGGAAAGCTAAATTACCGCGAATGAAACCGCGGGGTATCCACTTTTAAAAAAATACTAATGAGATTTATGTAATTGGAATTTTTCACTGATGATAGTTTGTAGTTAGCAAGCGTATGCTCAATCAGAGTGCGTACTCGGCGACTGGTGTAGAAATTATAGATAATGGCAGAAAAATTAAAACGATTTTCTCCCTTGGTACTTACTGGAGTAAACAATATGGCCTTAAGGCTGGAAAATTTGGAGACCCCTGATCTAAAGTAATTGTGAATTTGCTCGACTTCAGTAAGCCAAGGTCCTTCAGAAGTTAATAATATAAGTAATTATTTTTGTATTTTTGATTCATTATTTTCCCTTTGAACATTTTTTTGTAGGGGTAGTGTTACTCGCGTTCGTAGCTTATGTTCAAAGCTACAAGTGTCCCTTGGGTACTGCTAAATGAGTAACAGTGGTGCAGCTTTTACCTGTGGCATAAAGATTAACTGTCTCTGTATTGCCAGCTGCATTAGAAACACACACATATTGTTTTGCAAAGATCTTTGAAATTTTACACTATTTTATTGTCCACTTATTTTTTTTTGCATTACAAAAATTAGAAATAAAAGAACTTTGAATTTAGTAGTATTGGTCAAGAAACTAATTAAACTCTGTCAATGTTATGCATGTCTAAAAACTATTACAATTAATAGGACATTTTTGGGAATAATGTAACACAGTTAAGTTGTAATATAAAAAAGAATCTTAATTAATTATTAATTATTATTATTATTTATTGTTCAATTTGTTTCTTGGGCTTATTTTTTTACTGTTCTCCATTGCATTAAAATATAATGGGGAATATGATTGATGTCAATTACAAAGGTTCTAGAAATTAAAAATATTAATGAAAAGAATATATTCAATAATTTTAGAAAATTCCTTCATGCTATTGCACAGTTTCTCGATATATCTGTCACTGTAATATACGAATATACGCATAACGTATATACGAATGATATACAGTGATATACGTATATCACTTGTAATATACGTATACGTATACACTGAAGTGACAAAAGTCATGGGATAGCAATATGCAAATTTTCAGATGGCAGTAGCATCGCGTAGAACAGGTATAAATGCGCAGTGCTTTCGCAGAGCTTTCATTTCTGTTCAAGTTATTCATGTGAAGAGGTTTTGACGTGATGATGACCGCACGACGGGAATTAACAGACTTTGAACGCGGAATGTTAGTTGGAGCTAGACGCATGGGTCATGCCATTTCGGAAATCGTTAGGGAATTCAACATTCCCAGATCCACTGTGTCAAGAGTGTGCCGAGAGTATGAAATTTCAGGCATAACATCCCACCATGGACAGCGCAGTGGTCGACCGCCTGCACTTAACGACCGAGACCGGCGACGTCTGCAAAGAGTCGTAAATTCTAACAGACAAGCAACACTGCGTCAAATAACCGCAGAAATCAATGTGGGACATACAAGGGACTTGTCTGTTAGAACTGTGCGGAGAAATTTGTCTTTCTTGGGCTACTCCAGCAGAAGACCGACTCGAGTGCCTTTACTGACAGAACGACATCGCCGCATCGAGTTTAATCCACTTTAAGCCGTAGGTCCCGGTCTTCTATGACTGTAAGAGCGTCACGGAGCAAAAAGTCAGGCTTACGGGTGCTCCATCACAACAGAAGCTGCTTCCTTCCCCTTCAATCATGAGTCCATATGGGCTCGTGGGCTTGGCCAGCCAAGTGGGATAAGAAACAACAACAACAACGACATCGCTTGCAGCGACTCTCGTGGGCACGTGAGCATATCGGTTGGTCCCTAGATGAATGGAAAACCGTGGCCTGGTCCGATGAGTCACGATTTCAGTTGGTAAGAGCTGATGGTAGGGTTCGAGTGTGGCGCAGACCCCACGAAGCCATGGACCCAAACTGTCAGCAAGGTACTGTTCAAGCTGGTGGTGGCTCCGTAATGGTGTGGACTGTTTTTTCATGGCATGAACTTGGTCCTCTGGTGCGACTGGACCGAACATTGACTGGAAATGCTTATGTTCAGCTACTTGGAGATCACTTGCAGCCATTCCATGTACCCAATGTACCCAAACAACGATGTTCACATGTACCCAAACAACGATGGGATTTTTATAGATGACAATACGCCATGTCACCGGGCCACAACTGTTCGCGATTGGTTTGAAGAACATTCTGGACAATTCCAACGAATGATCTGGCCACCTAGATCGCCCGACATGAATCCCATCGAGCATTTATGGGACATCATCGAGAGGTCTGTTCGTGCCCAAAATTCTGCACCATCAACGCTTTCACAATTATGGACGTCTATCGAGACAGCATGGCTCAATATTCCTGCAGAAGACTTCCAACGACTTGTTGAGTCCATGCCACGTTGAGTTGCTGCACTTCGCCGGGCGAAAGGAGGGCCGACACGATATTAAGAGGTATCCCATGACTTTTGTCACTTCAGTGTAATTTAAGAAAATAAGAATTTTCTTAAATTTTGATTCCGAAACCACTAAGATTTGCAAAGAAAATTTCCGGATTCGTAATTATTTTTTTTTAGCTCATTTAATTAGTTTTTCGAATTACAACGCTTTTATTCCTGATACTTTAAATAAAAGTTGATTTTAAATTACACTCGAAATGAAACTTTTATAATATATTAATAAAAATAAAAATATTCAAAATCTTATATTTAAAAATAATTTCAACAAAGTCCTGAATGATACCTCTACACCTGTTATTGATAGCAAAATTATAATTAAACATTCGTTTATTTGATTTATTTGGTAACTCATTTATTTGATTTTATTAAGGGCTATCTATCGAATAAGAGTATTTATTCATTCCAACTAAAAATTAGAAATAATCTTAAAAATACTCAATCCAAACTTTATTTCAAGGATTTATAGCTTATAATTTTTTGATACTTCTATTCAATTACAGTAATAACAATATTTTATTTTAAATTAAAAGTAAGATTTTTTTAGTCCTATTTAAATCTTAAACACTTGCAAAGTGTAGTAAAAGATTTTTCTAACCTTAATCACTTTAATATAAATGAAAACATAATTGTCTCGAAGGATTGTGATAAAACTTTTCTTCCAGATAGGAATTCAGATCTCACAGAGTCCGCATCTAAAATTTCTGGACTTGATTTTTACAATGATACTACAACCACAGTTAAATCTGAGGATTTCAACACCGAAACTAACTACATAGAATTTGATCCTGTTAATATCTTCAAAATATCAAGACATTCCAAGAAATCGAAATCTCGCCGTAAGGATAAACCCAAACATTCTAAACCTGCCGATCCAAACAGTTTGCCATTTCATGGTGGATACATGGAAACCACCGATCTCCCTAGGGATTGCTCTGATATATTAGAGGGTGGACACAACACCAGTGGCATCTACACAATAATGCCGAAGAGTAATACCACAAACAAACAGACCACTGAAGGCTTTTTCTGTGATATGGATACTGATGGAGTGGATGGACGGTTGGTACATGCATTAATATATATATATATATACAGTTAGTATTATAGTTAATTAGGCAAATGGACGGTTAGTATATGCATTAATATATATACTGTTAGTATAGTTAATAAGATAAAGGGACGGTTAGTCTATGCGTTATATATGGCTATTATAGTTAGATAGATAGATGGACGGTTAGTATATGCATTAATATATATATATACGGATAGTATAGTTACTAGGTAGATGGACGATTAAATTTCACATGCATTAATATATATATATACAGATAGTATAGTTACTTAGGTAGATGGACGATTAGTATATGCATTAATATATATACGGTTAGTATAGTTAGGTAGATGGACGGTTGAAGCCTTATGCATTAATATATATCCGATTAGTATAGTTAATTAGGTACATGGACGGTTAGTATATGCATTATATACGGCTATTATAGTTAGATAGGTAGATGGGCGATTAGTATATGCATTAATAAATATACGGTTAGTATAGTTACTTAGGTAGATGGACGGTTAGTATATGCATTAATATATATACGATTAGTATAGTTAATTAGGCAAATGGACGGTTAGTATATGCATTAATATATATACGGTTAGTATAGTTACTTAGGTAAATGGAAGGTTAGTATATGCATTAATATATATACGGTTAGTATAGTTAATTAGGTAGATGGACGGTACAGCATATGTTTTAATATAATTTTAAGCATTCATAAATTACTTAAAATGCTTAAAGTTATATTAATGCATATGCTGTAATGACTATATACTGTTCTCTTTTTTATGGTAGGTAACTAAATATTTTTTGATACAAGAGAAAAGTTGGCTGCAGCTAAATCAGATTTGGCAAGTTTGTCGCAAAGGACAAATTTAGTCAAGCTACGCCAACTTGTCTTTCATGCCAAGATACCAAATAATTTGGAAAATTTTATAATTAGATTTTAATAAGTGGATAGATAATTGTTCAGATATTGTTACTCGTTTTTTTTTTATAAAAGAAATCATATAGTGCCACGTGTCGAGTCCGAAATCTTAATTTAATTTTGTTAACGTGTACATGTAAAAAGATATTTTGCCATTTCTCTCTTTAGAAAAAAAAATGTTTTATCGTGGAATCTTATACAAAATTTCGTCTTACACTAGTTTGGGTAATGAGTTAAATCATAAAAGAAAAAATCCATAGGAAGATGAATATCCAAATTTTGATTACTCTCTATATGTAATAAAAATACTTTCATTAAACATTGAAAAAATGTGGCTGCTCTAATTTGCAGCAGTCGAAGTGGGACAGAAATGGAATATGAGATTGGGGAGTTATTAAAACAGCACTATACACTGAAGTGACAAAAGTCATGGGATAGCAATATGCAAATTTTCAGATGGCAGTAGCATCGCGTAGAACAGGTATAAATGCGCAGTGCTTTCGCAGAGCTTTCATTTCTGTTCAAGTTATTCATGTGAAGAGGTTTTGACGTGATGCTGACCGCACGACGGGAATTAACAGACTTTGAACGCGGAATGTTAGCTGGAGCTAGACGCATGGGTCATGCCATTTCGGAAATTGTTAGGGAATTGAACATTCCCAGATCCACTGTGTCAAGAGTGTGCCGAGAGTATGAAATTTCAGGCATAACATCCCACCATGGACAGCGCAGTGGTCGGCCGCCTGCACTTAACGACCGAGACCGACGACGTCTGCAAAGAATCGTAAATTCTAACAGACAAGCAACACTGCCTCAAATAACCGCAGAAATCAATGTGGGACATACAAGGGACTTGTCTGTTAGAACTGTGCGGAGAAATTTGGCTTTCTTGGGCTATTCCAGCAGAAGACCGACTCGAGTGCCTTTACTGACAGAACGACATCGCTTGCAGCGACTCTCGTGGGCACGTGAGCATATCCGGTTGGTCCCTAGATGAATGGAAAACCGTGGCCTGGTCCGATGAGTCACGATTTCAGTTGGTAGAGCTGATGGTAGGGTTCGAGTGTGTGGCGCAGACCCCACGAAGCCATGGACCCAAACTGTCAGCAAAGCACTGTTCAAGCTGGTGGTGGCTCCGTAATGATGTGGGCTGTTTTTCATGGCATGGACTTGGTCCTCTGGTGCGACTGGACCGAACATTGACTGGAAATGCGTATGTTCAGCTACTTGGAGATCACTTGCAGCCATTCATGGACTGACAATGGGATTTTTATGGATGCCAATGCGCCATGTCACCGGGCCACAACTGTTCGCGATTGGTTTGAACAACATTCTGGACAATTCCAACGAATGATCTGGCCACCTAGATCGCCCGACATGAATCCCATCGAGCATTTATGGGACATCATCGAGAGGTCTGTTCGTGCCCAAAATCCTGCACCATCAACGCTTTCACAATTATGGACGTCTATCGAGACAGCATGGTCAATATTCCTGCAGAAGACTTCCAACGACTTGTTGAGTCCATGCCACGTCGAGTTGCTGCACTTCGCCGGGCGAAAGGAGGGCCGACACGATATTAAGAGGTATCCCATGACTTTTGTCACTTCAGTGTATAAGCTCTGTTGTAAAGTGAAGTTGATCGAGAGAGCTGAAACCCTAAAGATATCAAAGGAACGTGCTGGACATATCGTGAATGAATATTTGGATATGCGAAAGCTCTGTTCAAAGTGGGTGCCGCGCAGAGCTCACAATCGACTAAAAACAACAACGAATGGATGATTCTAAGCAGTGTTTGGAGCTGTTCAATCGTAATAAACCCGAATTTTTGGGTCGATATGGGACAATAGATGAAACATGGGCCCATCATTTCACACCGGAGTCCAATCGATAGTCAGCCGAGTGGACTGCACGTGATGAACACTAAAAATGCTATAACTTCACTGAAAATGCTATAACTCTCATACTAATAGTGCAACAGCTGTCAAATTTATATACGTGACTTTTGAAGGTTAGAGCTAACTAAAATTGATATGTATTTAATACTAGTAGCTCCATCTATGTGTCAGCCTATGAACTTTTCTGCCCCCTGTTAATTATTTATAAAAACTTTTGCAGCCCTCATTTTTCCATTTTAAATTCATTATTCGTTATTTAATTATTCATTATTCATTATTTAAATTCATGCTTTTGTCCATTCTAGGTGATTCAAAGAAGAGGATTTTATCCAGAAATGCAGCCATTTGATCTCAACTGGCAATATTACAAAGATGGTTTCGGAAACCTCGAAATGGAATTTTGGTTAGGTATGTATAAAACGGTATTTTACCATGAAATATATTTTTAATATGCTCTACCATAAAATGGAAAATATAAAATGCATAAAAATATTACTATACTGAGCTGTTTTTTAAGGAAAACAAGTTATTACTTTTTTACATACTACTGTGTACAAAAAATAAGACCAATTTTCAGTTTAGCATTTCCAGGGCTTATGGAATTTCCTTTTTTTTTATTTTTTAGGTTGCTGGCACTGTCCTGGACATCGGTGTAAAATTTGATTCATTTGTGTTTGAGACACGCTTGGTTTTTATGAGATGCTTAAACTCTTTCCTGCGATTGCTGAAATGTCTGAATTAATTGAGCAAAGAACTTGCATTCAATTTTGTTTGCTGAAACGTATAGAATGTTGCAGACGGCATTCAGTTAGCACTCCTATATCGAAAAAAAATGTTTAGAAGTGGTATAAACAGTTCAAAGAAGGCAGAGAACGCGTTGAAGACGAAGAGCCCTCTGGTCGACCATCAACGTCAACTGACGAAGCTCACGTGCAAAAAATTAAAGATTTGGTGCTTGCAAACCGTCTATTTACAATTAGAGACCTAATTTTGTCGGAATTTAAAAAGGATCGGTCAATTCCATATTGGGCCTCAAATGCGTCAAATCTCGATTGGTACCGAAATCACTGAATGCGCCAGTTCACACTGCATTGATTCTTCGTGACATTTTCGCTAAAAATGAAACCGTTCCACAACCACCGTATTCACACCGTGTGACTTCTGGCTGTTCCCTAAACTCAAAAGACCACTCAGGGGACACCGTTTTGAGACGATTGAACAGATTCAACACGAATCTCCGCAAGGCCATCCCTGCCAATGACTTTTAGCATGCATTGGTGATTGGAAGAAAAGTTGGCACAAGTGCATCGTGTCCGGAGGGGATTACTTTGAAGGCGATGAAATAAATTTGGAAGAATAAATAAAGAGGATTTTGAAAAAAAATAATTAGTCTTACTTTTTGGGCACAGGGCCTGAATGGCCGAGTGGCTAGCGCTCTAGCACTCGGTACCATAGGGTTCGAGTCCCGGCGGTGCCATGGATGTTTGTAGTCGTTCGGAATCGACTTTAAACAGTAGGACCCGGTCCTAATCGGATCGTAGAGCGTTGCGGGGGGTATTGTTACTCTGCGTCCGTATCTTCAAGTTACACGCGCCCCCTGGGTCATGCAAAGTGAGTAACGTCTGTGCCGCGCTTGCCTTAAGGAATCCAAGACCAAGCTGTCTAAGTGTTTGCCAGCGGCATTAGAACAAAGAAAAAAAAACTTTTTGGGCACAGGAGTATTAAGTAAATATATTTGTGCCAGTAAGAATTGAAAAGAATATATAAAAATCAAATTTTATAGATTCATGAAATGAATTAATTATTTCAACAATACAGTCGAATTTTAAAGAAGCTTGATGTAGCATGTGTTTTGTGTGCTACATTTATTCAGGAACATTTCTTTTAGACGAAATTACAGATAGTGCTTATTCCGTAGAAAAATGCAACATTACAAATTGAAAAATAGGCAGAACCCTTTATTTTAGGATGCTGGGCGCTCGTTTGCGTTAATCTATATTTTAATATCCTTTATTATTATTGCATCACGGATTCAAACGATTCACGAATGCTTAATGCAACCAGAAATGAGAATACAAAAAACAGTTCTGCTATTATTTCAGAAAAATGGAAACTCTGTTTATTTTTATATAACAGGTTGGCTGAAAAGAGCGTAGGCTGACACATAGATGGTGCTACTAGTATTAAATCCGTATGATTTGTAGTTAGCCCTAACCTTCAAAAGACACGTGTATAAATTTGACAGCTCTTGCACTATTAGTATGTGAGTTATTGCATTTTTAATGAAGCAACTTTTGTTAGTTTGAAAAAATGGATAAAAAGGAATTCCGTGTGCTAATAAAGCGTTGCTTTTTGGCGAAAAAAAAAAATACTATTGAATCCAAGGCTTGGCTTGATAAACATTATTCGGACTTTGCACCAGGAAAATCAACAGTAGAAAAGTGGTTTGCTAAATTTAAACGAGGCGAAACGAGCACCGAAGACAATGCACGCAGTGGACGCCCCAAAGAGGCTTTTACAGGCGAAAACATCAAAAAAGTCCACAAAATAATTTCTAATAGCCGTAAAGTGAAGTTGATTGAGATAGCTGAGACCCTAAAGATATCAAGGGAGCGTGTTAGACATATCGTGAATGAATATTTCAATATGCGAAAGCTCTGTTCAAAGTGGGTGCCGCGCGAGCTCACAATCGATCAAAAACAACAACGAATTGATGATTCTAAGCAGTGTTTGGAGCTGTTCAATCGTAATAAACCCAAATTTTTGCATCGATATGTAACAATGGATGAAACATGGCTCCATCATTTCACACCGGAATCCAATCGACAGTCAACAGAGTGGACTGCACGTGATGAACACTAAAAATGATATAACTTCACTAAAAATGCCATAACACACGTACTAATAGTGCAACAGCTGTCAAATTTATACACTTGTCTTTTGAAGATTGGGGCTAACTAAAAATCATATGGATTTAATATTAGTAGCTCCATCTATGTGTCAGCCTACGAACTTTTCAGTCCACCTGTTATAATTTAATGTTTATATTTTTTATAAATTTGATTTTTGTTTTACTTCAATATTTTTATCTCCCATCAGGTAACGATAACATACATGCTTTGACCAACCAAGGGCCGTATGAAATACGCTTTGATCTTAGAGACGATGAAGGACATCATGGCTTTGCAATTTATCAAGAATTCCGGATAGATGACGAATCATTAAACTATACATTATATATTGATGGATATAGTGGTAATTTAGGTAAGTTAATTTAAATAGGGAACCCATTAACATATTTATAAATAAATTAAATGGATCAGTCAAAATTTTAAATTAGTCAAAATTATTATGGAAATAAAGATGACAATAATATATCGAGAATTCCTTCTTTTCTTAACAATCCTATTCGCTATCGATTCTGCGATTACGGCAGGAAGAAAACTTGGCCCTGACCTCCTTTTAAACCTTTTGCCATACCAATGTCTAGTT
>BPLQ01005555.1:0-10254 GCA_021605075.1 Caerostris darwini | reverse complement strand
TAAAAAACAACCTAACATCAAAACTAATAGCATTATAGCACTTCTCAACTGTATAAAGTTATGATTATAATAGTTCACAACAGTTATTTTACTTTATAAACAAATTTTCAAATGTCTCAAAAGAGTCACAATTCCATGCTTCTGATCAGTTCTGGGTATCTACTTTTACTACTGCCCATAAATTAATGAGATTTCATGTTTTGAAATTTGCAAAGAAAAGTTAATCAAAAGTTTATTCAACTTTTTCTTAAGCAAATTAATTAATAGAATGAAATTTATGAAACTTAATAGGCTTTCGTTTCTTATTTGACAATTTAAAGATTATTCCAATAATTTAAAAACTGCCTATATCAAAATTAGTAGAATTATAGTACTTCTCAACCCAATAAATGTATAATGAAATTTTAATTGTTGTGAACTTTCATGATACCTTGATACTTTATAAGCAAATTTTAAAATGTCCTTAAAATAATTTCAATTCAATATTTTAACATATTTCTTGAAAGAGAGTTTTTAAAATTAGATTCAAATGAAAGCTCTTTCAAATCAGCAGTAGTAGCATCAACATTATTGCTATATTTATTATTAATATATGCATAAAATCAAAACAAGTTCAAAATTCGAAACCATGGTACAGGCTCAATGTTTGAGAAAAGCAATGAATATTTCATAGTTTTACCTGTGAAATCTTGGTACTCTTCTTTCACTACTACCCATAAATTAATGGGATTTCATTTTTTGAAATAAATGTGCAAAGAAAAATATATCAAAAATTTTAACAGAATTTGTTTTTCAAAATCTGATTAATTTTCCGTTTGTTGAACGAAAAATTCTTCGAATGGATTTGAAATCCAGTTATTTACACTGTTTTGTGAAAAACTGCATAAAGGATACTTAAGTAACATAATATACAACTTTTATTTCTTCTGAAAATTTCAGCTAGTTTTCATTTAATAAACGGCCGTTAATTCTTCAAAAAATATTTTATTTCACCTGTGAGCACTGTTGATTTTTTGGACATGGTCTTTACCGAATGTACAATGGAAAGCCTGTTTGACACAAATAGATAACAAATTTTCAACGATTTTGTGAGCTGTATAATTTTTTAGCATGACTATAATTATTCTGCACGATTATTTTACCATATTCACATTTTGTTTGCAGATAATAAAAAAAAAATTATATTAAGGACGTTAGATATTTGCAAAATTCTAACTTCTATATGTTAACTATTTTGTTTCTAAATGGAACAGTAATGAATATAGTTTCACTGCTCCATTATAACTTATTCCTAAACGCCAAACAATGGTTTTGAAGAATCTTCATCTTCTTATTGAAAGTCCATATGACAAGTATTCATCACAATAGGATGAGTACTTTTGTTGTGGTTCCCTTTTTACTATTTCCTTTCACATGTAAATCATCGGACTGCTTCTCAATAGTTGCGGAAACCCATACAAAGGGTTTAATTTCGATACTATTTTCAGCTCCCTTTAGAATACCAGTTTTCAATCACTTATCCCTTTTGTGACACATAACTTTAACAAAAAGTTATTCAAAACATTAAGCTAATATCTAAATACATCAAATTAAGTACTCATTAGGGAGGGGAAAAAAGGATAAAAATATTAAAAAAACCTACGCGTTCGGTGCTCAATGGAACATTAAAATGACGGAATGTTTTCAATACGTATGTTTTGAATAAAAATGCCAAGAAATTTAAAAGGAGAAGAGGGTAAATTATAAATCTGCGATATGATTGGGAGTAAGCGGGGCTAGTGATGACCAATCAAAAATAAATTGATAGATATAAGCCTATTATCTCAGATAATAACTAATAATTTAATAATAGGAGATAATATAATCCACTATTACAAACATTAGTTTTACGTTTTTCAACTTGTTGTCCATTTTCCTCAAGGTTACAAATTCCTATTTTCGGAACTATTATTGTTCTATTAAATTTTCTAAATTGCCAACATGAGTGTGCTTATTTAGTATTTTTTTTCTGTGTTCATTAGCATATCTTTTTGTTCAGCAATTAATTCAGTTCGAAGCAATTAATACTTATCTGCTTAATTTATGAACTTTTTAATATAAAAAACAATAAAAAATGTTCCTTTAAAAATATATTTGCAGCAAAATAACTTATGCATATACAATTTGTATTTAAGTCAAGTATAGATTACCATTGTTAGTTTTTTTTTAATATGATTCGTTGCAAATATGTAAGATTATTTATTTTATCAAATTCATTTTTGACTCAGTTTGTAAAATACAGGTGAAACGGATTTGGGTGTGAATTAAATTTATAATTAATTTTTGAATTTAATCATATTAATATTAAATTACAGAATGGTTTAACAAATAAATATAACCTAATATGCACTTGGATTAGACTTTCTGTATTGATAGAATCTTTTTAATTCTATAATCTTAGCAATCTTTGTTAAAATCTGAAGTACTGTATTTTTAATGGTCTCAGGGCTGTAATTAAACATCCATCCTCCTAATGCTTCCAGAGAAAGTACGAGCTGAAAGCAGCAAACACGGATCCGAGACTGCCCACATTCTTGTCAAATCCAATCGCCTCTAATGGATATCAGATTAACTACCGTGGATTAGTCCCAGAAATCCCTACAGCCCATTCTGCAGCATAAATCTGAGGATTATTTTCATTGATCGCACAGCGGTATTTCTTTCCCGAATTTCATTCAAAGCCGATCTCTTTTTTTCTTTATTTAGTACGTTATTTCGTCGACCAACAATCTGATGCAAAGGTAGATCGCTGGAGATTCGGCGATAAGGTAGAAGTACTTTTCCAACAAGGCAATTAAAACGAACTTAGAGAAACAGATAACTGCTATCTTTCTCGAATACCTCCTTCGGATGGGATTTGAAGAATTTGCCCTTTAATGAAGTCCGGATAGTGAAGGCATCTGAATCAAGAACTCGTTATAAGTTGGAATTTCCATTTTTCTTCATATAAAGGTTGTATTGCATTTTTTGAAGACTGGAATTTGTGTTTTAAAGAGGATGGGAAATGCAAAGGATTTTATTGTTTCATCGATTGTTTGTTAAGAAGAGAAGACTCTAGGGTATTATTAAGTATAGAATTGTATACACAAATCTCATTTATCTAACTAGAAGGAAACATTTTAATTTCCTTCAAAGACATTCCTTTTAGGGTGGATGCTTATTTATTTAATAATAGTTAGGTATAATGGATATGCTATTTCTAAAGATTAAATTTAAAACTTAATGATGCTAGATTTATTGCTGAGAATTTATTTTTCTAAATAATTAAAATTGAGGGAAGCATTGACTTTAGAAATATTTGAAATAGAAAGTAACTTCTTCTTTCAATGATAACTATTTTTTCTTTGAAAGAAACTTTAGCCAAGAAACTGATAAAATGAAATAATTGCAAACAAACGAATTTTTTGTTATGAAGAACTTTCTTTTAATGATTTTGTTTTAAGATAACTGGTAATTTAAACTTACTGTGAACTTATAATTTTGAAGATAAAATAATTTTGTTCAACAAATAATATAGCCAAAATTTCAACCTTTATAAAAACTATATTTGTATTATAAACATATAAATATTAAAATTATATAAAACTCTAATAAAACTTATAAAAAAAGACATTTAAATTCCTTTTATTGAAAAATTCAAGGAATTTAAGTGTTAATTTATCAGAAATGTGAAGAAAATATTTGTGATATCAAAACGTTAGAATTTTTACTTTTGTAAAGTATATTATGTTTTATTCGTTATAATAAAAAAATGAATGTTGAAATATACTCATTTAATATTTGTTATATAAAGAAATCATCCGTCCAAAAAAAGATAAATAAATTTGATTAAAAGAAGCATTCGCTAAGAATTTTCTCTCAGTAAAAAATTCTAGAAAAAAAAAGCGAAAGCATATAAAATTAATTATTTCAAGTTGTTTCATAATGCAATATAATTATTTTTATTATCCAACATCTTATTTTATCAATTTGCAACAGGATAAAGGATACTTAAATTAAGATCATGTTTTTAAATAAATTCTTAAATTAATTGCATGATTTCTTAACTAATAATGATAATAATCATGAATATGAAGTTATTTATACATTATTGCATTCATAATAATTTAACGATGTCATCTTATTTTGTTAATTTAAAGATCAAAATATTAATGGTGACTTGGTGAATGCAATACATTATTTATTAACTCAATTTACAATAAGATCATTAAATATGTATTTATTTATTAATTAATTACTAATCTAATAACTATTAACTATATTTTAGTGAAAAATTTTAAATGATTTTACAAGTATCTTTACAGTGTGAAAAATTAAATTAAATTAAAAAAAGTTTTGTTTAAGTGAATAATTAGTTGGTAAATCGATTTAGTTCACAAAAGTATTATTCTTCATAACAATCTACAATATTTAAATATGCCTGATTTTTTTTATAAAACTAGAGTTGCTGTTCCAATACCGTTTGCAAACACATGCTAATTTGTAATATAACTGACAGTAATATAATGATATGTGTAATATAATATAATGAATCATGTTGTTGTAAGTAACTACACAAAATATAATTTTAATTAATTTAATCGATGAGATATATTTTACGCAAGTCTTACTTGCCATGTAGCGATACTCCAGGCCCAGTGCAATGTAAACGGTTTTGTGGGCTGAAAGGCGTAGATTAAAATCCGCTGGCACCATCGTTGTGGTCACTGATTTTAGAAACGAGGAGACTCGATTGTGACTATGAAGGTTCCAGGCTTTAAACGCACTAAACACAAATGCGAGGATATTATCCCCAAATGTCCTTCCGGAAGTCACTATCCCACAGTTAGTGGACTGTCACGATATGCATAAGCTGTACATGAAACCCACAAATGTCTAAATATAGTCATATAAATCTGAAAAAATACTAGGTTCACTATGCATACATGATAATAAATAATTCAGAGTGAAAAAGTACAAAAGAAATTGTACTTTTATAAGTATTGTAATAACTGTTAACTGTACTTGTAAATAAGTCATTTTATTTTTATTTTTATTAATTAAAACTTTTACTAATAAAAATAAACAGAAAAAATAAAAAAATAAATATGGCAAAAGGTTAAAAAAAATAAAAATAAAATTTTTATTATTTTTTTAGTTGGTTGCACACAGAACGAAGAAATTTCAATTCCAATTTTAGATAAATTTTTTAAATCTTTAGAATATTTTAAAAATTTATTAACCTTTTTTTTATAAATTGCACTAACTATTAACACATTATACAAATTTAAAACTTCTAATATGTATTTTAATACCCTTTTATGCCTTGCATCTTTGAAGTATTTCATCTTTTGAAAATCCTATCTTTTTCTTAATAAGTAAAATAAGAAAGAGATAGGAGAGATTGCAAGAAATCCTGAATAGTTCACAGCGACGTAGTGTTTACTGAAGCTTTAAAAATGAAGAGAGAAACCGCATTGAAAGAATTTCCAAAATTGCGATATTCCGCGTGCTATCTAAAAGTGAACGTTGGCGGAAAATTTGTTTTTGAATTTGTAAAGAAAGGAAGTTTCTCTGCTTCTATTCAGGTGCGCCTTCTCATTGTCTCTTTTCATTGTATGAAAAATCGTACTACAGATGCAGATTTGTATATCTGGATACATGTTGTATTTCTTCTATCTTTCAATATTTTCTTTTTGATACTTTATTAAAGTGAGATGTCTTTATAGTTCATTTATAAAAATTAAAAAGCAACTGCTAATATTATAATATTGTATTATTTGTATAAAGATCTTATATATATACTACCTGAAAAAATTAATCATTTCTTAATACTTCAAAAAATATTTTTCTTTAAGTCAGACTATTTTATAAAATTCTTCTGAATTTTAATACAGTTAAAAATGAAAAAAAATTTTTTTTTTATTTCGTGGTCTATCAAAAAAAAAAAAGTTTTTTTTTTAAATCTTGTAATAAGCAATTGAAAAATTTATTTATACACCGTAAAGCGCATTTTAATGGATATCATTCATATAGAAACAAGTTTCAGTTTAGCTTAAAAAATATGATTTACACAGATTGTTGAATATAGAAATAAATAAAATGAAACATATTCGGATATTTGGACACTGCTTTCCATTGGCAATATATAAATTGGAGAACGCACAAAAAATTTGATCAGGTTAATTACTCTTTACAGATATTAATCGAATTTGCTGGCAGGTCCCTTATGAAAAAATGAATTGATTTATTATTTTATCTATGGCAATTTTTCAAAATTATATTGTGCTAAATTGGTATAAAATTTTTTATATTGCTCAAATACACAATCCAGTCACATTAATGTGACCACCATCTACTTTCGACGTCAACGTGAAATAACCAATCACAAAAGGCAGGTGACAGCACATTGCAGTGGAGTGTATATAAAGGATGTCCTAGGGCATCGGAAAGCATTTCCATCGTTATATATACTATTTATATATGTATACGGTCCGCTCTGCCAAAGTTGGTTATTCTGGCTTTTGACAGGTGGTCACATTCTTGTGCCTGGACTGTGTATAACAACTAAAACAGTATTTAATTATACTGACAATATCTATAAAAATCTCAATTTTAAAAAATTAAATAAAATATTGAACAATATAGTCCTTCTGGTTAAATGTTCAATAGTGTCATAAAAATTTCTATACACAAGATTTTAATTTCTTTTAACAAAATATTGATCCAGCTTCCAAAACATGCTACTTTAATAGGAAATGAATTAATAAATTATGATAATGAATTAAATTTTTTTTAAATTAAATAACAAATCCTATTTTTTCTATTTGGCGATATTTTTATTGTGTGTTTGCAGCATTACAGCTAAATGGCAAATTTTAATATCAAGCACAATCCAGGTATGATCTTATTAATTTATTTTTAAGTTTAATTTTTGATTTTATTAATTGCTTATCAACATTTTTATTCATTTCACAAAATTTAGAAAATAAACATATTAATAATAAAAATCTGTTCAAAAAACAGATTTTTATTATTAATATGATTTTCTTGGTGAATTTAAAAGATGGAGAAAAATAATTTTATGTTAAATTTGTTTAGTTTTTTTCAGTTTCCACTATTAAATTTAGCTAAAAATAGTAATTATTTATGTTAGTTTATTAATAATTTTAAATATAAAAATCAATAGATCTCACTCAAATTAAGACCAGAAAATATATTTTAAGTTGGAATATTAAAAACAAGTCTTCATTTAAGTAATAAATTTAATTAGATCCTAGCATTTGCAGAAAGCTCATAAACAACTATGGAAGCAATGGTCTACCGATTACATATAGTTTCTCTGAACCTAGTTAGCATTGAAGAATTGACGGTAGTTTAGATATAAAATTCCCATGTACGTAATCACCGACAGCGTCTCCAGGAAATGGAAATGTTAAACTAGACTGAAATTGTATCATAAATATTCACTGAACACCATCGATCTGAGACATTCTATTCACTTTAAAGTTTGAATCTATGCTGCATTCTTCACTGCATCCGAAGACCACCGTAAAATGGTCGTTTAATTTAATTCGAAAATTAGCCTCTTTCCTTTCCTGTTCATTGGCGGAACATTCTGGTATAGAAACGAGTGGACCGGAATAATGCAGGAGTGCATAATGCTTCTGAAACCACTCCAATCCATCAAATCTGTATCGAATTTTCTGGCTACTTCAATCTCACACTTCTTTAACTTTTAATACAGGTTTAACTTTTACTCCTTAACTTTTTATACAGGTTAATACGTATTTTGGGGCCTGAACGGCCGAGTGCTCCGGCGCTCGTTAAAACAGGTTTCGGGTTCGAGTCCCGGCTGTGCAATGGATGTGCTGAATGGTTCGGTATCCACTTTAAGCCGTAGGTGCCGGTCTCATATGACTGTTGATCATTGGGCGTGGAGCTGACAACCCTATCCCGTAAAAAGAAAAACATCTCTCGTCTCGAAATCTACCTGTAGGTAGACGGCCTTGGCCCACACTGGGCTGTTGAGCCAATGGTGATGATGAATACATATTGTAAGGGAGACCGTTCATAACAAAATAATTTTTACTTTAGCTTAAAAATATATGATTTGCACGGATTGTTAAATATAGAAATAAATAAAATTAAAGTCTTGAACAAAGGGTTTCATGCTTTCAGTTGGCAAATGGACTAAAATTTTATCAGATTATTAATCCTTCACAAATTCTAATCGAATTGGCTGGCAAGTCTTTTATGAAAAAATTAATTTATTCATTCTTTTATATATTTGTAGTGTTATTGGTTGTTTGTGGGGCTGGATCTGGGTGTGGTTGGGTTGAGACACAAGTATAAGATTAAGCAGCTTTATTTACAAGCGCCTAAATACCACATAACACTACATAATACTAATATAACAATTACCTGCAAACAATATTTAACACACAACTTGTAACATATTTAAATATATCTATTTATTAATTTGTGGAAGGATTCCACTTCTAAGCTGAAAATAAAGTTACTCAGGTACACGCTGGATCGCGAAATATACTTCTTCTCTCGGTGAGTGTCTGCAGTCCAATAAATACACAGGAATGTGCTAAATATAATTCCTCTCGGGATGAGAGAATATAAAGTAAATGTTTCTCAACAGATGTGCGTGAATTGCGCTGTTCTCAGCAGCACTACCATTTGCGCTGTACGTCCTATCAGGTGAGAATCTCGAGGCCAACTGAGCATTTCACCTGAACGCCACAAGGGGCACTCATGTGTTGTGCTAAAATATTATAACATTTTCCACCAAAATTGTGAACAATTTAAAACAATGATGATTTAATTATACTGACGATATCTGTAAAAATCACTTTTTAAAAATTGAATAAAATATTAAACAATATAGTCGATTTTTCATATATTAAAAATTCTGGTTCTATGTTCAACATTGTCACAAAATTTTTCTAGAAGTTATATTTTAATTTCTTTGAATAAAGTATTGATCTAGATTCGAAAATATGCTACTTTTACAAAAAAAAAAAAAAAAATCATTGAGAAAAAGCTATTTTTTTGTATTTTTCTTTAATAAGATAACGACTCGCACATTTTTTATTTATTTTCTGGAAATTTTATTGTGTGATTTAAAGCATTACAACTAAATGGCAAATATCAATAGCAAGCTTAATCCAGGAATGTTCATAATAATTTATTTTTAAGTTTAATTGTTGAACTTATTAATTTCTTATCAACATTTTTATTCATTTCACAAAACTTAAAAATTAAACATACTAATAATATAAAACTTTTTTTTAGAGTGTTCAGATATACACATAAATTTTGGTTTCAAATATCCCATTTAATACAATGAAAAAATTTATTATCTTTGTTGATTTCGTGGTATAGAAAAATAATTTGAAACTTAAAGAACTATAAATACTTCGGTTCTAGAAGAAATAATGCATAAGTTTGCTAAAGAAGTGGAAAGTAACATCTATGGGATTAATTTAAAGAAAAATTGTTTGTCTTTTAAGGATCCTATAAAGTAACTCCTGCAAATTCCAAAGTGACAGCTTGGCTATGAATGGGAAAAATTGGATAATTTGGTGTTAGCGAAGTTTGGCAAGCAGTCTAAATAATTACATTATAACGAGTAGCGCAAATTATCGTGACTCGTTATATTGTGCCTGGTGGTGATTTGGTAGAATTTTTAACATTTGAGCAGATAAATAGATAGCAAATTTTTGACCTCCAAACAAAAGTTTTACCGCGCTTTTCTGACACAACAATGTATACCGTAATAATTTCTATTTAGAGAATAATTTATATAAGAAATATTTATGTTTATTTATGTCTACGCATAAATTTCATGCATGTGCATAAGCAATATGACTTTTTTATATTTATTTTATTGATATTCTTAGTGCTTTATATACATGATTGGATTTCATTTACTTCATTAATTTTTTAAACACTTTATTGTACAACACTTTAATGCAAAGTACAAGGCAGTCAATCGGTCGTATAAATTACTCATTCAAATTATAATAAATAAAAAATAATAAAATAATAAAAATTAAATAATTCTTGTTATACCTGTTTCTTCATTCCGTAAAGAAAAAACCTTTAGATTTAATTTAAATATCTATTTAGGTTTAATTGAAAACAAAGAATTTCCACTATTAACTTTACCTATAAATAGTAATTACTTGTGTTAAAATTTTTTATTATAAATTTTCATTTTAA
>BPLQ01005553.1:340000-528450 GCA_021605075.1 Caerostris darwini | reverse complement strand
TTCTTCGTGGAACCATAGAGCAACAATAAAATAGAACGTGTATAAGGGTTACAGTTTGAAATCAACATACTCGTCACTTTACAGGGGGTATAGTTCATCAATCTATGTGGTAATTTTCCCATTGATTTGCATAGGATTCTTCAATATGCTTGCACCGAAAACGGTTAAATAAAGATCTTCTTTATTGGCGCAACAACCCCATGGTGGGCCATAGTCGTTTGCCTACAGGCAGATAAATAAAGATCTATATAGGCTTAACTCCAGAAAGTTGTGAAAAGAGGGCTTTATTCCTTTCACAGATACGTGGAAATTAATTTATTTGTTATATTGAATGAATGCAGAATGTTTTAAAATTAATTTTATTTAGCATATTCAATTTATATTTTATTTATTACGTAGGCTTTACCATAATGGATCAATTAACTAATTATTGATTAATCAATATAAAAACTACCAATTACTTGAATTAGTTAAAACTACCAATTACTTGATTGGTAGTTTTTATGTTGATAAATAGCTATAATATCCATCTATTGATCAGAAGTTGTTTTAACTAATTTAAAATAGTCCTGAATTTCAAGATTTTGTAGCTTAGCATATGCAATTGTAGATTTGCGGTTTTTTGGCGACTATTGGCGAAAAGGGAAAGAAAAAGTCCTATCATACAAATATTTTCTAAACAAATGCTTCATTTTTTTTAAAGCATAGGATAAATGTAAATTTAATATGTTTCGAAATATTTGTCGGTTTTCTATTTTCGATAAATAAGATTATTTTTAATATTTGTTTTAAGGAAATTATTTATACAATGTAAATTATTGTTACAGATTAATTTGTATAATTTATGAAATGTATTCTATCGCTTCTTTATTTTTGTAAGGTATAATTTATCTGCTCCTAACTGCGTATTTTTGATCAATAAATATTTAATATAGTTAATTAATGTTATATTAAATATAAAATATACAATTGTCTTTCTGAGGAATTACTTATGGAAAAGGAGCCAAGCTGCGATGAAAAACCAACTATATTTGTCACAGTTTCAATGCTAATTTAATGCTATTTCAACGTTAATTGATTCCAATTCCACTGTTAATTTGTCACAGTTTCAATGCTAATTTAATGTTATTTCAAGGTTAATTGGTTCCAATTCCACTGTTACTTTGTCACAGTTTCGTTGCGAATTCAATGATATTTCTGCGTTAATTGGTTCCGATTCCACTGTTACTTTGCCACCGTTTCAATGCTAATTTAATGCTATTGCTGAATTAATTGGTTCCGATTCCACTGTTATTTTGCCACCGTTTCAATGCTAATTGAATGCTATTGCTGAGTTAATTCCACTGGCTTTGTCCCCGATTCCACTTACATTTACTTTGTCCCTGAGTTAATTGGTTCCGATTCCACTGTTTTTGCCACCGTTTCAATGCTAATTGAATGCTATTGCTGAGTTAATTGGTTTCGATTCCACTGTTACTTTGTCCCCGTTTCAATGCTAATTTAATGATATTTCTGCATTAATTGGTACAGATTACAGTTACTTTGTCACAATTTCACTGTAATTTAATGCTATTGCTGAGTTAATTGGTTCCGATTCCACTGTTACTTTGTCACCGTTTCAATACTGATTTAATGCTATTGCTGAGTTAATTGATTCCGATTCCACTGTTACTTTGTAACAATTTCAATGTTAATTTTTTACAATACACTATTTTTTAATAAGCCGTTAAATTTAATGTGAAAGTGTAGAGAATAGTTCAATTGTGACTCAAAATATTTTCTGCTTCTGAAATATATAAACTCATGTATGTGAAAATTGCAACACCATGAAGGACTTACGCGAGTGAGCTGAAATTTTTCGGAAATGCAAATTAGCGCATGATATGCAAATGATTAGAATTTCAAATCCGTAGTGCATGCGTATGCTGAGCAGCGCCCTTTGAACGGCGGATGGATCCGAATAAATAGACGGCTGTAGTGAGGCGTGTATGGTTATCGGTGGTTATCTGCTAGGGGTAAACGTTAGCTCAATCGTTACTTATGCCTCTTCGATAAAAGAGAGCGAGATTTGAACAACTTACAGAGTTTGAACGGGGGAGAATCATCGGCCTTCGTAAAGCTGGATTGTCTTATCGTGCAATAGCCGCTCGTGTGCAGCGTAACAGGAGCACAGTGATGCGTCTTTGGAAGCAGTGGACGGACGAGTGTCGGACAACTCGGAAATCCGGGAGTGGACCCCGAAATGGGACGTCAGCTCGCGATGATAGACACCTGGTCCGCATGGCGCTGACGGACCGTACAGCTTCCTCTAGACAATTGGCAGCACAGTGGTCAATAGCTACAGGTGTTTCATTGTGAGATTCATCAATTCGTAGACGTCTGCTGCAGAGTGGACTGCGCGCAAGTACTCCTTTATACAAGATCCCTCTCACGCTAAACCATCGCCGCCTGCGGCTACAATGGGCCGCTCAGCATAGAGACTGGCGTGCTGATTAGCAGCATGTCGTGTTTTCTGACGAATCCCGCTTTAATTTGTGGTACCATGATGGCTGCATTCGTGTCAGACGCTATGCCGGTGAACGCCACCTTCCGGAGTGCATTATCGAACACCACAGTGGACGAACACCTGGAGTTATGGTCTGGGGTGCCATAGCATATCGTGGACGATCTCAATTGCTACGAATTGTGGGCAATCTGAACAGCAACCGGTACATTAGTGAAGTTCTACAGCCCCAAGCTGTTCCCTTCCTTCAAAGCTTGCCAGGCGCTGTATTTCAACAGGACAATGCCCGCCCGCATATCGCTAGGACTGTTCAATCCTTATTTGCAACGCGGCAGGTACAGCTTCTTCCTTGGCCTGCGTATTCCCCGGATATGTCGCCGATTGAACATGTGTGGGATTTCGTTGGTCGGCGTCTCGCTCGTGATCCTCGTCCTGTTGCTTCTGCAGACGAACTTTGGGTGCGCATACAAACAATATGGAATGCTCTTCCTCAGGCAGACATTCAAAATTTGTTTGACTCCATGCCACGTCGTGTAGCAGCACTTATTGCGGCCCGTGGGGGCTACACAAAATACTGATTCCCATCTCTTTTTATTGTTTATTTGCTTTGAACATTTAATCATTTATTTGTACCACTACCACGCAATTGTGTATTAAATTTCATTCAATTATGACGATTCCTTCATGGTGTTGCAATTTTCACAAACATGAGTATATTAGAAATGAAAAAAAAGCTTTCCTTTATATGTTTATGTTTTTAGTCTTATTGAAAATAAAAGGATCAAAAATATTTTTAAAAAAATTTGCAGACTACAAATTATCAGGAATCTTCCGATACTGGTAATATTATATCATGACAGATTTTGGATAGATTTCCAAATTCAATGCAACATTAATGAAATTTATTAGAAGTTATGCACATTAATTTGCCTAAAAATATAGCATTTTACAATAATAATGTTCTGTTATTTTGAATTGCTGCTGAGGTTATACTGACAAAATAAGATCAGACGAGAATCCTTTTAAAATTCAGTTATTATTAATTCAACAAATATTAGAAAATGCCAGCGTATTTAATAAAATCATTAAGAAGCCTTAAAAATCGTCTTGTTAATTACGAGAGACACTTAGTAGTTTTGGGAAGAAAATAACAAAACTATGTACCTATTTAAGTCGTAAAATTTAGGAAATTTTACTAAATATTTAATTATAAATATCAATAATAAATTAGGATAAAAAAACTGTATTGAAGCCTAATTAGAGATCTTCATTTCTTTTATTTCTTAATTTGCCCCATAATAGAAAATATTGTGCTTAATCAACAGTTTTCAAATAATAAAATAAGAAGTCTTATTAGTTTGAATGTTAATTTGGGTTAATATTAGATATTAATATTTGATGTTTGGACTTAATTTATTAATTTTCTAACAAGATCAATAACCTTTATAAAGCAGAAGAATTTTTTCTTCAGGATGTTATATACAGAATAAGTCTTCTGTCAAATAGTTTTCTTGCAAATATCCAATGAATGTTACATAATAAATTATTATGTAACAATGTATGTTAATTCTTTCTTGAAAAATTAAACTTTTGATTTTCATATTTAATATAAATAATAATTCTGCTTTTATGAAAAGTTACATCCAGACATCAACATGTTGCATCTAGAATATGGCTTCTGTAAAACAGTTTTATTGCAAATATCCATTAAATGTTACATGATAAATTATTACATCAGTGTATAATTCTTCCATGGGAAATTAAACTTTTGATTTTTATATTTAATATAAATAATAATTCTGCTTTTAAGAAATGTTTTCTTTCTCAAAATGGTTACAAAAAATTTTCAAAGCGGTTTTAGAAATATGTCACATTTATTTTTGGTTTCTCTCAAACTACTTATCTATGTGCGTTGTCTTGAATGGAAGTAACAGCCAGAATATTGTTTGGCTTAAAATTGGGAATTCTGTCACACAGATGTCTAGGACAGTGCCGGCAACTTAAAAAAGAAAAGAAAATTGAAATTCCATAAGCCCCGGGAATTTTAAATTGAAAATTGGGCTTACTTTTTGGACACAGTAGTATATGTGCGTGTGAGGACTATATATAATCTATTTTTCACCCAAAAAAATACTTTTCTTTCATATAATCTTTCTGTTTTTTAACATCAGTAAGAACCCATACGTACCATATCTATATATACTCTATTTTTCACACTCACAAACAGCCTCTCTCGACAGTCGAAGAAGGAATCAGGGAACGTTTCCTTTAGGAATGTTACCTTTCAGGATTTTAAAGATTTTTAACTTCAAGGATTTCCTCACATTTGTTGTTGTCGTGTCCCTCATGGAAGGAGGGTAGAGGGATGCAGCTTCTGTTCTGATGGAGCACCCGTACATAGAAGTCTGATTTCTTCTCCGTGACGTTCTTACAATCATAGGAGACCGGGACCTACGGCTTAAAGTGGATTCCGAACCACTACAAACATCCATGTCACCGCCGGGATTCGAACCCGAAACCTGTGACACTCGGCCATTCAGGCCCCTCCCCATCAGGTCGACCAGAGGGCTCTTCAACTTCAACGCGTTCTCTGCCTTCTTTGAACTGTTCATACCATTTCTAAACATTTCTTTCCGATTTAGGAATGCTCGCCGAATACCTTCTGCAGCATTCTATACGTTTCCGCAAACAAAATTGAATGCAAGTTCTTTGCTCAATTAATTCAGACATTTCAAAAATCGCCGGAATCAGTTTTAGCATCTCGCAAAGCCAAGCGTAACTCAAACACTAATGAATATTATGACAAACAATTATTTTCCCCATATTTAAATGTCATATAAGATAAAACTTGGAAAATTCCTCCCAGGCTGCTTGACTGTTGATGACTGGTGAGAATTTTACAGATTTTCTCCCATACAAAAAGCAAATGCGGGGAAAATGAAATGAATTCATGAAAGTTCTTCTGGGAGGTATAGTCCCCTCAACACCTATCAGTGGGCTGTTTGTGGTATATATGATATCCATCGATGCTCTATATTCACCTTTCTAATGGGTTGGGGCTACATAGCTCTAGGCACGGGAGCGAATTGTCGAGATAAAAAAAAGCCCACCGATGGTTAATGGAAAAAATGCATTTCAACCTTACAGTAATAAATATTATTAAGTGAAAATTAAATTTAACTATCTATAACTATTCACAGGAGGCCTGACGGCCGAGCGGCTAGCTCTCTGGCGCCCGGTACCACAGGTTTCGGGTTCAAGTACCGGTGGTGCCCTGGATGTTTGGAGTGGTTCAGAATCCCCTTTAAACCATAAGTCGCTGTCTAATTTGATCGTAGAGCTTTGCAGGGGTATTGTTACTCCGCGCCCGTAGCTATCTTCTAGCTACACGTACTAAGTGAGTAACGTCGGTGCAGCCCTGCTTATGGTATATAAGACAATTGTCTGAATTTGCCAGCAGTTTGAAAAAAAATAATTATTATAATTATTCTCAGAGATTTTAACATTTTACAAATCTTAACATTAAAAAAAAGAACTGCATATATTATTAAACACATGTTTATTGAACTGCTGCATATAATCAACAGGATCAACTTACGACGGTATTAAGTTATTTAGTATAAAAATATAATGATAGTTTCTTATTCAGTTACAGTAGAAAGAAATCTTTTGTACTATTTTTCCCTTACGGAAAAATCCAAAAATACCTCAAATTTAAATATTTTTCCCTTACGGAAAAATCTAAAAATACCTCAAATTTTAAAAACTTTAAATCTTTTTTTTTTATTACAAACGCTGTGTTAAATTTTTAGAAGGGTATTTGAACTAAAAAATTTAATGAAAATTTTGGTCTGAAAGGCATTGTGTCTTGAAAACAAAAATTTGACAAAAAATTTTCATGTAAATTCATTTCAAATTATGTTTTAAGTTCAAATATTAAAAATTGTTAATCAAATTAATGAAAGGGTGGAAACTTCATAAACGATAATTCGAAAAAAAATGGAGGAAAAAAATATTATACTAAAGAGCAAACAACTGATAAAGCTTTTTATGATCTTTCTCCCATAAATATTGAAGAGTCAATAAAATTCTACGTTAATGTTATTGTAATAAATAGCTAACTTATATCTTTTATTTCTTTGTAAAAGGTTTGGTGAAGCGTAATGGCTTAAGTGAACTGTATGATACACTTTCATAGTTTTATAATATACAATGCAGATTTTTTTTATAACAAATGAGCTATTATAACGAGGCTATTATTATGAGCTGAATTACATAGGGGGCAACCAGGGTGCTTTTCGAACCCTGCCTGTGTGAAACACAATATTTTAATATAAGAAATAAAATATCTGAAGTTTAGATTTCTAAGCTGATTGTGTGCAGCATATTATTCACATTCTTAGAAACTTACATTTGGTATACATCTCACTGATAATTGTGACAATTTAAAAGTTTGAAATTATTATTATTATTACTATTTAATTAAAATAATGATCTCGCTTTCCATATGCTTACAAAGTGTCAGTTAAAACCAAAAATTTACAGAAAAAAATTATGACATCGAATATCAATAAATATTCTCAAAAAAAAGTATTAGACGAAATAAGCGCAGGACAGAATTATTTCAAATAAAGAAAGGCATAACAAAATCACGAGATAGGACCCAATGTTTCGATGCATTTGACAAGCAGAACAAAATTGGAGCCCAGGAAATAAATTGTCTTTCGAGCGCTTTCTTTAAAAGGCTCTTCGTCGCTGACGTTTCGCAGAATGCAGAAGCAGATGTTTGAGAAAGATGCTCACCTTCCCCAACTACAAAGGCTGTTGAACTCAACGCAGATCTTTAAGAAATCAATTCTGTTACTTAAATACAAATATAAAAATTGCTCAATAAAGAGAAAATCTGCTAATCGCAAATTTTTAAAGCTGAACTATTTTTTAATCCAATAAAGAAGATTTTTAATTACATTTTTTAAACAAGCACATGCAGGGTGATTATAATTAAAGTCCCACTTTCAAAATGTTGTAAAAAAAAGAACCACTCGTCCGGATGAGTTCAAATTTGAATTGAAGATACTTGAAAAAGGGGAAAACGGTATGGTTGTTGTCGTGTCCCTCATGGAGGGAGGGAAGAGGGGTGTAGCTTCTATTCTGATGGAGCAACGAATGGTATCAGCAATAATTAACAGGGTTTTTGTTGTTGCTTTATATGCATTTTTTGGCCCAAGCCCAATTAAAAACCGATTTTTCCCATCCAATGTGTTACGACTTTGCCGTGGTGGATGGGCTTTCCACTAACAATGCTACAAGTGTTGAATGATTTGAAAGTCATTTTTTCTGCAAAAAACTGAAACAATCAAGCACATTGAACTGCACAGTTAGTTTAATGTGTAACTTATGCCAAAGCCGTCGTAATTTTGATTCAAGATGTCAACGGCAGCCGAATCCACTTTCTTTATGCCGCTCACAGCGCCATATACTAATACACTTTGGAACTTTTTTTGATGCCGTACCGTGATGCTTCTTCAAGTATCTTCAGTTCAAATTTGAACTCATTGTGACGAATGGTTCTTTTTTAACAGCATTTTGAAAGTGGGACTTTAATTATAATCACCCTGTATATATTGAACTATATATTTCAATTTCATAAATATCATAATTATATATTAAATATTATTTATTTTGCATGGAATATATAAATGAATATTATATATAACAATAAATACACATCCTTGGGTTTTCTGTTCCATAAGACTTTTATAAGACTGCACATTATGCATCAAAACTCCTCTATATACAGTAAACTTACCTTATTTTTCGAAAAGCCCTTTTGACAGAAAAATGACGCAATATCGAACAACTTTATACAAAAAACACTTGTTGAGTCATATCTACGAATGTGAACAAAAATAATAATTTTATCCAAAGAATGTCGGTTTAAGTAATTAATTGTAAGCCACGATTCAAGACTCCGAATACTTATGGGAATTTCTTTTCAGCACTTCAACAAAAACTATTTTATATCAAAACTATTTTAGCATAATATTTGTTATTTAAAATTAGTTATATAGTACTTAAATAAAAATATCCAAGAAAAATTCGAAATCCATCTTTCAATATTAAGTAACCGTTGATATGCATGTAAATGAAATTCAAAGAAACCAAGTTCCCAAATATGTAGACAAGACACGAGAAGACAAAGAAAATCTGCTAATAGTACGATTTTTAAAATTGAACTATTTTTTAATCAAATAAAGACAATTTTTAATTACATTTTTAAACAAGTACTTATACATATTAAATTATATATTTCAATTTCATAAATATAATAATTATATATTAATTCATGAGACTAATGAATGATTCATGATTCAAAACTCATGATTTATGACTCAAAGACATGAGAAGATTACAGGTTAATCGAATAAATAGATTGATTAAAAGCTCGTGAAATTTACACCCTAACAAAATTAACATATATGTTACAGGATATAAATGCATGCAAATGAAATTCCAAGAAACCAAATTCCCAAATATGTAGACGAGGCATGAGAAGACAAAGAAAATCTGCTAATAGTACGATTTTTAAAATTGAACTATTTTTTAATCAAATAAAGAAGATTTTTAATTACATTTTTAAACAAGTACATATGTATTCAACTATTAATTTTTATTATTCAATTATATATTTCAATTTCATAAATATAATAATTATATATTAATTCATGAGACTGATGAGTTCATGATTCATGATTCAAAACTCATGATTCATAACTCAAAGACTTCAATTATCTTTAAATTATTATTATTATAATTATTATACTAAACAAGTACATATATATTCAATTATATATTTTTTATTTTTAATTATATATTTCAATTTCATAAATATAATAATTATAAATTAATTCATGATTCAAAACTCATGATTCATGATTCAAAGACATGAGAAGTGTACAGGTTAATCGAATAAATAGATTGATTAAAAGCTCGCTAACAAAATTAACATATATGTTACAGAAAACTTCATTAAAGAAAGTAATAATATTTAATTCTACCACGCCAACACTTTAAAAGTCAGATTTTTAATTACATTTTTTAAGCAAGTGCATATATATTCAATTATATATTTTTATTATTCAATTATATATTTCAATTTCATAAATATAATAATTATAAATTAATTCATGATTCAAAACTCATGATTCATGATTCAAAGACATGAGAAGTGTACAGGTTAATCGAATAAATAGATTGATTAAAAGCTCGCTAACAAAATTAACATATATGTTACAGAAAACTTCATTAAAGAAAGTAATAATATTTAATTCAACCACATCAACGCTTTAAAAACAGATTTTTAATTACATTTTTTAAGCAAGTGCATATATATTCAATTATATATTTTTATTATTCAATTATATATTTCAATTTCATAAATATAATAATTATATATTAATTCATGATTCAAAACTCATGATTCATGATTCAAAACTTATGATTCATGACATAAGAAGGGTACAGGTTAATCGAATAAATAGATTGATTAAAAGCTCGCTAACAAAATTAACATACATGTTACATGAAACTTCATTAAAGAAAGTAATAATATTTAATTCAACCACACCAACGCTTTAAAAGTCAGATTTTTAATTACATTTTTTAAACAAGTGCATATATATTCAATTATATATTTTTATTATTCAATTATATATTTCAATTTCATAAATATAATAATTATAAATTAATTCATGATTCAAAGACATGAGAAGTGTACAGGTTAATCGAATAAATAGATTGATTAAAAGCTCGCTAACAAAATTAACATATATGTTACAGAAAACTTCATTAAAGAAAGTAATAATATTTAATTCAACCACATCAACGCTTTAAAAAACAGATTTTTAATTACATTTTTTAAGCAAGTGCATATATATTCAATTATATATTTTTATTATTCAATTATATATTTCAATTTCATAAATATAATAATTATATATTAATTCATGATTCAAAACTCATGATTCATGATTCAAAACTTATGATTCATGACATAAGAAGGGTACAGGTTAATCGAATAAATAGATTGATTAAAAGCTCGCTAACAAAATTAACATACATGTTACATGAAACTTCATTAAAGAAAGTAATAATATTTAATTCAACCACACCAACGCTTTAAAAGTCAGATTTTTAATTACATTTTTTAAACAAGTGCATATATATTCAATTATATATTTTTATTAGTCAATTATATATTTCAATTTCATAAATATAATAATTATAAATTAATTCATGATTCAAAGACATGAGAAGTGTACAGGTTAATCGAATAAATAGATTGATTAAAAGCTCGCTAACAAAATTAACATATATGTTACAGAAAACTTCATTAAAGAAAGTAATAATATTTAATTCAACCACATCAACGCTTTAAAAAACAGATTTTTAATTACATTTTTAAGCAAGTGCATATATATTCAATTATATATTTTTATTATTCAATTATATATTTCAATTTCATAAATATAATAATTATATATTAATTCATGATTCAAAACTCATGATTCATGATTCAAAACTTATGATTCATGACATAAGAAGGGTACAGGTTAATCGAATAAATAGATTGATTAAAAGCTCGCTAACAAAATTAACATACATGTTACATGAAACTTCATTAAAGAAAGTAATAATATTTAATTCAACCACACCAACGCTTTAAAAGTCAGATTTTTAATTACATTTTTTAAACAAGTGCATATATATTCAATTATATATTTTTATTATTCAATTATATATTTCAATTTCATAAATATAATAATTATATATTAATTCATGAGACTGATGAGTTCATGATTCATGATTCAAAACTCATGATTCATAACTCAAAGACTTCAATTATCTTTAAATTATTATTATTATAATTATTATATTAAACAAGTACATATATATTCAATTATATATTTTTATTTTTTAATTATATATTTCAATTTCATAAATATAATAATTATAAATTAATTCATGATTCAAAACTCATGATTCATGATTCAAAGACATGAGAAGTGTACAGGTTAATCGAATAAATAGATTGATTAAAAGCTCGCTAACAAAATTAACATATATGTTACAGAAAACTTCATTAAAGAAAGTAATAATATTTAATTCAACCACACCAACGCTTTAAAAGTCAGATTTTTAATTACATTTTTTAAGCAAGTGCATATATATTCAATTATATATTTTTATTATTCAATTATATATTTCAATTTCATAAATATAATAATTATAAATTAATTCATGATTCAAAACTCATGATTCATGATTCAAAGACATGAGAAGTGTACAGGTTAATCGAATAAATAGATTGATTAAAAGCTCGCTAACAAAATTAACATATATGTTACAGAAAACTTCATTAAAGAAAGTAATAATATTTAATTCTACCACGCCAACACTTTAAAAGTCAGATTTTTAATTACATTTTTAAACAAGTGCATATATATTCAATTATATATTTTTATTATTCAATTATATATTTCAATTTCATAAATATAATAATTATAAATTAATTCATGATTCAAAACTCATGATTCATGATTCAAAGACATGAGAAGTGTACAGGTTAATCGAATAAATAGATTGATTAAAAGCTCGCTAACAAAATTAACATACATGTTACAGAAAACTTCATTAAAGAAAGTAATAATATTTAATTCAACCACACCAACGCTTTAAAAGTCAGATTTTTAATTACATTTTTTAAACAAGTGCATATATATTCAATTATATATTTTTTATTTTTAATTATATATTTCAATTTCATAAATATAATAATTATAAATTAATTCATGATTCAAAACTCATGATTCATGATTCAAAGACATGAGAAGGGTACAGGTTAATCGAATAAATAGATTGATTAAAAGCTCGCTAACAAAATTAACATACATGTTACATGAAACTTCATTAAAGAAAGTAATAATATTTAATTCAACCACACCAACGCTTTAAAAGTCAGATTTTTAATTACATTTTTTAAACAAGTGCATATATATTCAATTATATATTTCAATTTCATAAATATAATAATTATATATTAATTCATGAGACTAATCAGCTCATGATTCCTGATTCAAAACTTATGATTCATGACATAAGAAGGGTACAGGTTAATCGAATAAATAGATTGATTAAAAGCTCGCTAACAAAATTAACATACATGTTACAGGAAACTTCATTAAAGAAAGTAATAATATTTAATTCAACCACACCAACGCTTTAAAAGTCAGATTTTTAATTACATTTTTTAAACAAGTGCATATATATTCAATTATATATTTTTATTATTCAATTATATATTTCAATTTCATAAATATAATAATTATATATTAATTCATGAGACTAATCAGCTCATGATTCCTGATTCAAAACTTATGATTCATGACATAAGAAGGGTACAGGTTAATCGAATAAATAGATTGATTAAAAGCTCGCTAACAAAATTAACATACATGTTACATGAAACTTCATTAAAGAAAGTAATAATATTTTATTCAACCACACCAACGCTTTGAAAAGTGAGTCACCAACTAATTTTCCGAAAATGCTATGGCTTCAAGTGGTGGGTGCTCTTGTGATTAAAACGAAATCTCTAAAAGCCCTAAAACGGCATAGTGCGGGGGTGTAGAAGAGTAAGCAAGAGAAAGAAGGATAAATCTCTGAAAGCTTACACATATTACTTCCAGAAAATTTTAGATGAAAGTCGAGATTATCTTGTTTGCTGGCATTTATCAAGCAACATGGGAATCGCGTCTTTGAAATGGTAACTTAACTAAATTATTTCGCATTAAAAATTACTTTAATATGCATGTAAAGTATATGCATTCTTTATAACATACCTTAATCTACAAAATTGTTAGATACGCGTTTGCATAAATAATTTTAATATAATAAATAAAGTAATTTATTTCATTACAATTATAATATAGTTTATAAACTGCGTAAATTGTTGACAATTTAATAATTGGCTGTTAACTGTTAACAATTTAACAATTCATCATTATAATTTCATTATGTTCATTGAAAGCATGACATTTTATCAGGATCAATGAATGCAACTTTCATCCACAAGGTTGCTCCGTAATTTCCCATTGAATTCTTCTTTTTAAGAATATATGTTTATAACACATATTAATAATTGTATTTGTATGTCCCATCATAACATTGTCATAAACAACATTGTGAGGAAACCGTAATGAACTGCGTAAATTGTTGACAATTTAAAAATTGACTGTTAACTGTTAACAATTTAACAATTCATCATTATAATTTCATTATGTTCGTTGAAAACATGATATTTTATCAGGATCAATGAATGCAACTTTCATCCACAAAGTTGCTCCGTAATTTCCCATTGAATTCTTCTTTTTAAGAATATATGCTTACAAAGCTATCTACACATATACATATTAATAATTGTATTTGTATGTCCCATCATAACACTGTCATAAATAACATTGTGAGAAAAATGTAATGAGTTGCGTTAATTATTAAAAATTTAATAATTGACAGTTAACTAATAACAATTTAACAATTCATAGTTATAATTTCATTATGTTCGTTGAAAACATGGCATTTTAACAGAATCTAGGAATGCAACTTTCATCCGCAAAGTTGCTCCATAATTTCCCATTGAATTCTTCTTTATAAAAATAAATACTTATAAAGCTATCTATATATACACTCATGTCCATAAATTAAGGATAATGAAGTTCAGGCAAAGAAAGAGACAGAAGCAAAACAAGTTTGACTTATTTGTAAAGTCTATTTATTAAACGAAAGGTAAAGAGCAAAAAAGATGCTATATGTTTGACATAATTAATAAAAATTGCGAGTTTTACTCCCTGGAGCAAATTTCAAAAAAGAACCTATTTACAAAAAACAGTATAACATGGTTAGTATGATGATTAATAAGGAGTATGTCTCCCGGACGATGCAATACCGGCCTTACAAAGTCTAGGCATGCTGAGTATCAAATTATCAATCTGATCTTGGGGAATATTACACCACTCATCAAGTAATGCCCTCCGAAGTTCCGGTTGACAGGTGGGAGGGGGTTGACGGGCTGCAATTCGTCGGCCAAGCATATCCCACACATGCTCTATTGGATTCAAGTCCGGTGAGTATGCTGGCCAATCCATACGGGTGATATCCTCCAATTGAAGGCATTTGTCTACAATGTTTGCACGGTGAGGGCGGGCGTTGTCATCCATAAACAGAAATTCAGCACCCATGGCGCCCCGAAACAAACGTACATGTTGTTCCAGAATGACATCCAGAATGACACTCTGAACACGCAGGTCAGTTCTGGAACCAAGAATAATTCCTCCCCAAACGAGCCATCCTGCACCACCATAACGGTGTCGTTCAATGGTGTTCTCTTGGTGGTAACGGGTACCTGGCGCTCTCCGTATGAAAGTCCGGCAAGAATCAGACTGCAAACTAAACCTGGACTCGTCGGAAAACATCACACCGGACCACTGTTGAGGTGTCCACAATGCATGCTCTCTATTCCAGGTTAATCGCAGGCGACAGTGAGTTGCGGTAAGTGGAACACATCTGACAGGCCTACGAGCATATAGACCAATGTGCCCTAGGCGACTGTACACGGTCTGCCTTGAAACTGTCATACCGGTAGCTGAAGAGAGCTGACGAGACAGGTCTGATGCTGTGCTCCGTCTGTTTCATATTCTTCTTCAAGATGTGTGTGATAATTCTACAGGTGAAATTTTTATTTTAGAGTTCAATTTCTGTGTGATTCTGAATTATCCTTAATTTATGGACATGAGTGTATGTTCTATTTCCAACCGATGACAAATCAATCGGAGTGGAGGAGGGGTGAATACTTCAGGCAGATTGTGTTTATGCGCTTAATATTTTTTGTAAAAGAAGTTTAATATTAAGTTTGAAAGACAGCCTGAATTTTGTTCCTTTAGTAAGAATAATGCTAAGATTCAAACCATCAACAATTCAAATATATATTCAAACAATTTATATACAAGGTGATTATAATTAAAGTCCCACTTACAAAATGCTGTAAAAAAAGAGCCACTCGCCACAATGAGTTCAAATTTGAACTGAAGATACTTGAAGAAGGGAGAAACGGTATGGCATCAAAAACCATTTACAAAATGTATTAGTAGATGGCGCTGTAAGCGGCATAAAGAAAGTGAATTCGGCTGCTAGTGATATTTTGAATCGAAATTACAATGTATTTGGCATGAATTGCATATTAAACCAACTGTAGTGTTCAATGCGCTTGATTATTTCTATGTTTTGACGGAAAAAATGACTTTCAAGTCACTCACCAGTTGTGACTCTGTGAGTGGAAAGCCCATCCAAGACGGCAAGATCATACCAAATTGGATTTAAAAAATTCGGTTTAACTTTTTTTTGAATTTTTTTTTATGCCATACCGTTATCCACTTCTTCAAGTACATTCAGTTCAAATTTGAACTCATTGTGACGAGTGGTTCTTTTTTTACAGCATTTTGAAAGCGGGACTTCAATTATAATCCCTCTATATTTCGCATTCACGCCATTTCGTCTCTCTAAAAAAGGTAAAATGATATGATAGATATTTTCCTGAGTGCTGAATTCGTAATTACTTAAATTTATTGTCCGTGGAATTTTTTAGAAACGTGCTTTCATTTCTTTCTAAAGTAATATGAGATCGTGAAATGACATTAATAAATTTTCCTTCAGCTTAATACTTCGTTTTTTGAAAATGAAATAAAGCTTTAAATGGGATTACTTTAAAAAAGGAAAAAAAAAATCTCTGTGTATAAAAGATGAACGTAAACATTTCATTTTAATATTTTAAAATGAAGAACGCTAGACAATAACAAAGACGACGAATATATCAATACAAACAAATAGTTTCAAATATGCACTGGTTTATTATTTTATTCAAAGTTTTTACATATGTTTGCTCTTGAAGGCGGTGGGTGGTCTATTGAAATGCGTGACTTTTTTTCCACACTCACAAAAGAAAAGGAATATTTTGTTTCATCCAATTTTGCTTCTTCATGTGAAAAGCAATACCGCAATTCATCTTTCTTTCAGAGTTTCTTATATTGCCTATTTTGCATTTTAAGTTGCTAATACCGCTCTTTTCAAACAACAGAGTAAAAATATTTTTCCTTCCGAATGAACAAATCTCCATTTCCACTCGCAAATTGATAATGAATCGCAAAGAGGATTTATTTAGTTTCACGAGAAGTAATGAAATCAAATAATTTTAACGTTTTGTTCGGTTTCTACCTTTCTTCTTTGTTTCGAAAATAGCTCAAAAAGTTTTTTAATCTATTCTGCATTAATATTCTTCACTACATTTTTACGCGCTGAATAATACATTTTTATATTACAGGCAGTATATTAATATAAAACTTTAATAATGGTATCAAAAATGGAATTTTAAATACCTTATTATCAAAGAATAAAATGTAGTTATTAGTCAATCGCATTTAATCTTTGATATAAAAGTTTGCTGTTATTATTTATTTTCAGTAGGAAGAACATGAAATATTAATTTTTAGTTATATTTTTTAGTTTTATATATATTATTAATATATATATATCTATATATTAATAACATATATAAAACTAGAGGATGATTATAATTAAAGTCCCACTTTCAAAGTGCTGTAAAAAAAGAACCACTCGTCACAATGAGTTCAAATTTGAACTGAAGATACTTGAAGAAAGGGGAAACGATATATCAAAAAACTACTCATTTAAAAACTACTCATTATACAAAAAAATTATATATCAAAAAACAGTTCCAAAAAAAGTTCCACCGATTTTTCCCATCCAATTTGGTATGGCCTTGCCGTGACGGATGGGCTTTCCATTAACAGTGTCACAACTGTTGAATGACTTACTGTAGTGCTGCTTAATTCTCTTTGGCTCAGTTCTTTAATATGCGGTGCTTATTTATATGTAGTCCTTACATGAAGTTTATATCTTTTTTTTCAAGAAATGCTGAAAGTTAGATGTTGCAATTATTTAAGTATTCGAGTGGGTTTTTTTAAATAAAATTTCTTAAAATACAAAAAAATCTTATGTTATTTATATTTTTATATTATCAATTATTTTTTGCCGAATAAATGACGCAAGCTGCTTAACATACAAGGATGGTTCAGATTCCAATCACTGATGGTGAGAGTTGCGGTCCCTTTTTTCAGAAACGAGAAGATTCGATGGTGATTGTGACAACACATCGATAATCGGATTCTTTAGTGGCATTTCCCTTTTACTATCCATATTTCCGTTTATGAAACTGTTAGTCTTAAAAGTCCTTCTATTATCACTCGTCGGTAGGGATTGCAATACCGGGATACCGAATACCGGTATTTTAAGCCATTCGTACAGTTTTGTAATAAAGGTATTTACAAGTTTAAATACTGGTTTTTCGGTATTTACTAGAAATTTAGAATTCTTATCTGTGAATTCTTATTTGGGAAATTCTTACTCTTATCTGTGAATTCTTATTTGTGAAATTCTTACTCTTATCTGTGAATTCTTATTCAGAATTCAGAACCTATCCACATTCAAAAGAATTCGGTACAGTTATCGAAGATTATAATGACACTAATGTTGATAGTGAAAAGGAATTGTCTCTTGAACAAAAATTAGAAATAGCGATAACTAAAAAAATTTTAGCAAACCAAAATACAATACAGAAATCAGTTGTATCCAAAATAATCCCACGAGAAATAGATTTATTTGAAGATGAGGCATTTAGAGGCAAATACTTGGAAAAAGTATATCGCGCATTGCTAACAGTACCACCATCTAGCGTAGATGCTGAAAGAGCGTTTTCGACAGCTGGTAATTTTTGCACAAAATTATGTTCCAGGCTTAATGATTGTACGATTGACGCATTAGGAAATTTCAGAAATTTGTAATAGTACCACAGACTGAATAGTGATATTTACACTTTTTTGTGATTTAAATAAATAAGATGTTCCTTTACTTTTTTGTGATATTTACATTCTCTAATAAAACTGGTGAATAAAATAAAAAAACACCCTTTTTCTTTCTTTTTCTAAAATTTCTACTACCGGTATTAAAACCGTTATCCCTGGTATTAAGATCTAAAAAATACCGAATACCGGTATTGAACTTTTGGTCCGATATTGCAATCCCTACTCGTCGGTAAACATAAATAATAAATTTAAAAGAATATATAAATAATGTTAGTAAAATGAAATGCTAGTTTTACCATTTTGTCAGAATTTATCCCAAATGGATTATCGTCTTATAAGTTGTACTTAGTAATAAAATCTTCTCTAGGACATGATTAAACAAATAGCACAGTGACATAATGTAATCTTAGGAGATTACCTGTTGTTGATGTTAATCGAAGTCAGGTCTTATGTTAGATCACGTCATTGTTTTGTGATTATGTGTAAAGATTACTACATAATTATTTCTCTTTTTATTAATAGTGATTGTAGATTAAGGAGAGATAGTCATTTAATGGATTTCTGCCAAATAATGAAAAAACTGCACCTACAAGACATGGTACAAGCATTTATCATAAAAGCTTACAATAATAGCTATTGAATTGATTTGATAATTCCCTTAGGAATTAATATTTAATATTTGGGAGATTTCATACCATTACAAAAATAATCTTTGTTGTTATTTTGAATTTCTAAACTAATATATAAAATTAGTTTGCATCTTTAAGCATCATACTTTAATAACATGAGCAAGCCTTCGTGTAACCAAAATCTTGTACAGAATATGCTATATCAAAAATTATGAAAGCGATTTTGCAAAAAAAAATTTCATGTAAAATGTTTTGGGAAATCGGTGAATTTAGTTCAAATTTTTGCCAATAGAAGGCAATTAGGTATTTATATGGATTCAATGAAATACTACAGCAGGGGTGGCCAACCCAAATGATCTTGCGGGACACTTTGGAAATGTATAACTCCATGGGCCGCATATAAAATTATATATCCCCATATTAGATTTAGACCCACTATAGACATTTTTGGAGTGAAAAATTGAAACATAATGAGTTATCATTATTGTGCTTACTATTATTTTTATATGTAAACATAGATAATATAATAATAATGATAACGTACATCGTAAAGAAATATATAACACTAAAAATGAAATATAAAAATATATAAATATAAATGAAATCATGAAAAAAAAAAAAATTTTTACTAGTGCGATATTTGTTTCTCCAGTCTTAGCTTTTGCAAATCGATGCGCGCACATCATGAGTTTGCAGAATATAATTTAATTATTCTGCGAACTCATAACTGTAAATTCATAAATAAAACAGGCAGTATCTGTCATATATTCGCAAGAATATTATTTTAAAATCAAAGTTAATTTTTTCTCATAATTTCGAACAGTTAATTTTTAAATATATGGATGCACAAATATTGTATTTTTAATGCATTGGTTTTCACTACTTTGGCCATTATAAAATATATATATTTTGTAAAAGTGTGATAAATCTCACGGGCCGGAAAAATGTTCAAGACGGGCCGCGAGTCGGTCACCCCTGAACCATAGTATTTTCCTATCTATAATTCACGGATTATACGTTAAAAAACTTAGAATTTCGTGGCACGGATTATAGGCTGATGCGTATAATCTGTGGGCATTTTTTTTTTTTTTTTGGAAGTTTCAACAAAATCAATTTTATAAAATCACCCAAATGCTTTTGACCACAAAAAAATTAATAGAATTTTATGGGAAAAAAAAAAAACAATCTTCTAAATACGAAGAAAGAAACATAACGGTTTGGACAATAAAAAGAAACTGAATTTCAAATAAAATTGACAAAATTAGAGGCACATCTAATTTTGTCAATGAAGGTTTTTTTTTTGGGGGGGGGGAAATAAATTATAGAAGTCGAAATTAATAAAGAATCGTGATACTAAAACAAATTTTCGAATTATTCAAATATAAACAATATTAAGAAATAAATATATCTTAAATGAATAACTTAGTTTCAGTTCCACTATATAAATGTATATATAATTTTCTGTTATATAGCTGTTATATCGGTAAACCTCTTTAAAACGAAAAAAATGCTTTGTTAGTTTTATGTAATTGGCTATAAACTAACTTAATTGGTATAAAGAACATTGAATTGCTCGCGGATTATAAACGCCGCTGTGAATTACACGAAATGAAGGCGTGAAATGAAGTATTAAATATTTAAATTATATAAGTCCAAATTAATAAAGAATTGTGATACTAAACCAAATTTTCGATGTCTTATATTAAAAATTAAATATATCTTAAATGAATAACTAACTTTTCTGCCCCTCTATCAAAATTTATATATAACATAATTTCTGTTATATAACTGTTATATCGGAAAAGCTCTTTAAAACGAAAAAAAAACGTTTTGTTAGTTTTATGCCATGACTATAAACTAACTTAAATGGTATAAAGAACATTGAATTGCATCGGAAATTAAATGCATTAAAACATCGGATTATACGCCGCTGTGAATTACACGAAATCTGTTACTTTTTCGGGCCGAAACTTACGCCTGTGGGTTATACGGCGCTGCGAATTATAAGCAGAAAATTACGCTACATTTATTCGAAATCTCCTGCATCCACTGGGATACCGGATATGCTACATGCTTCAGTTCACAATGTGAAGAGTTATTTCTCGATGCTGCGGATACTGCATGAAGCGCCATCTATCGACAAATATTTGAATTTATTTTTCCTCTATCTTAAGTAAATTTTTCTCAAATCATTATCAACTTCACGTATCATTTCTTTTATTTTTTTTTCTAAATTCCAGAAATTTTTACAAATTTATAAAAAATTCTATGAATATTAATATAACATTGAGTGTTGATTAATTATATGAAAGCCTCTAAAACGTTTTGACAGATTATTGCTTAATAATAAATATTAAGAAAAATACGTACGATTTTAAACTGTGTACTAAATTGAACAGAATTATCATCATAATCAGGGGCGCAACAGTCCTATGGTGGGCCAAGGCCGTCTGCCTACAGACAGATTTCTAGGCAGTAGATTTTTCTTTTTTTACGGGGTAGGGTTATCAGCCCTACGCCCAACTCTCTGCAGCCATATTAGACTGGGAACTACGGTTTAAAGTGGATTCCGAACCACTACGAACATCCATGGCACCACCGGGACACGAACCCGAAACATGTGGCACCATGTAAACAACAGAATAGTAGCATAATTGAACAGAATAGTAGCTTGAAAAAATTTCTCGAAACTTTCTGAGTTTTAAACGGATTACTTTTTAGCATGTAAAAAAAGTTATTTGTTTACAAATTTAAAGGATTTGATTTTTTTTTTCTAATGCAGTTGGGAAATACTTAGTCAGTTGTCTTTTATGCCATAAGCAAGAGGCACCGACGCTACTCACTTAGCACTATCCAGCGGATGCATGTAGCTTGAAGATACGCCACGGACGTGGAATAACAATAACCCCGCAACGCTCTATGAACCATGTTAGACTAGGACCTACTGTTTAATGTGGATACGAAACCACTACAAACATCAATGGCATCACCGGAACTCGAACCCGAAACCTGTGGTACCGGCTGCCAGAACGCTAGCCACTCGGCCATCATGCAGCTAAGGATTTGAAGTAAATTAAAAATTCTTTCTATATAATGTTTTAAAATGCATAAACCTTTTTGGTTCTTCTGTAAAACATTTTTTAGGGGCCTGATGGCCGAGTGGCGGTAAATTTCTGGCACTCGGTACCACAGGTTTCGAATTTGAATCCCGGCGGGGCCATAGATGTTTGTAGTGGTTTGAAATCCACTTTAAGCTGTAGGTCCCGGCCTCATAGGACCGTAGAGCGTAACAGAGCTCAATCAGACTCCTCTCACCCACATCCTTCCCAAACTGTAAAGGGGCAACTCAACTGTAGGCACAATGATTTGGTGTGGTGTAGTAGTAGTAGAAAAACTTTCTCAATCATAAATATTAAGACATGTAAAAATTGAAGTCATTTGATTGATAAAAGAATCATCTTTGCTCTTGGTTATAGCAACAATGCCGACTACTCGAAATTGGGTAATTTATTAAAAAGGGACCAACAAGTTCAGCAGTTTTTCGCATTTTCAAAATGCTTAAGCTGCAAAGCTAGTATGCTTAGCAAATGCTTGTCAATTCAGGTATTAGTTTTACAATATTGATATATAGTTTTATAATATTGTTAAGAAACAAAATGGTGATATAATAACCATAAAAATTGAATATCCTTTTTTTTATTAATTATTTTCGGAAGGATTTTCTCTGGAAACATATGGCGCTCAAATTGAAAAACCAAGTTTGAATTATTTTGCTTACATAGAAAAGTAAAAATATGGAGACAAAAAAAAACTGTGAAACTTCAGAATTTTACCATATCTTGCTATTGATATTGATTGTATTAAATTTTTTTTCCCGTACATTAAACTACAGCGATATCCGCCATAAGAACTTTAGCAGCCTAATAAAATTGGTGATTCCACATTGTTCCCTAGATTTATTTTTTGATCCCAGCATTCAAGAAAAACACAGAAAACTAGATACATTTCATTATTTTGCTTCATTATACTCAATTTCCGTATCATTCTTTTTTTTAAATTTAACAAAAATTAACTTCTTAGAGAATAAATCTTATTCATTTATTTTTTTTCGTAGAGCATTTACATCCATATTGTAACTTTATTGCTGTATTATAAGCTTTATTCTGAATGGCTGTGTTTCTAAATCCCCTTGAATTAATTTTTCCGAAATTAAATCAGACAAAATTCTACAATTATACAACCTTTTGTGTAAAAGCTTAGCGGAGAAATCCTTCAGGAAATTATTGTTTAAATTTTGCTACTGTAGAAAAAAGTGTAACTCATAGCTTTGAAAGAATACTTACAAATTGTTCGAAAATTAAAGAGACTGAGAGAACTTAATCCTTCAAGACTGAATAATCTACTAATGAAATTTGAAAAGAATAATTTTCTTTGAAGCTTTTGATTATACCACGTTTCGTTAAAATGTAATTTTTGAAAAATTGATTTTTGGGGTCAATTGTGTTTTTACATCGTAATTTCAGTCCTCATAACAGAGATGGAAAAAATTTATTTGACATTGTAATTTTGTTTCTTTCAGATTAAGCAATTTACTTTTAATTACTACTGAAACTTTACAAATATGTCAGTATTCAATATTTTGCGCGAAAAAAAATTATTTAGAACAGGATATAAATTATTTACTTGTTGTTATAATAGGGATAAACTTCGTGGCTAGATTTAGTTACTTATTTGCACCATTAGGAAGATTACACAGGAAAATAATAATTTTTAACATAAAACTTTAAATATTAGAAAAAGGGCCAAATTTAAAATTGATATGAAAATGGTATAAAATAACAAATTTTTGACAAAATTAATTTACATTAAATGTGCAAGCCCGTAAAATATTTTATAAAAAACAGTTGCCTTAAATATACACACATTATATATACACACACTTTAATTATTTTATAAAAAATTATCTTAAATATACAAACATTCGCAAGCAGAGTAAAATAATTAAAACTCCTTACATTGATCAAAAGGATAATTTGACAGTTAATCTGGGATAATTAAAGTAGTAATGAAAACTAATTACTACTTTATTATAGTAGTAATTATTATATATTTACTACTATCATAAAGTTTATTATAGTAGTAAATAAATTATTTATTTTCTACTATAATAAAGTTTATTATAGTAGTAAATAAAATTATTTATTTTTACAAATAAAAACTGTCATACTTCTAATTTTGAATCGAAATCCTTTGCATTTTCAAATGTTAATATTCCATAGATAAATATTGGCTTCGGTAGGTTTTTTCATATTCCATGATAATTTAAATGGGCAAGAAGTAGAATAATAGAAAGGATTATATTCATCTGCACAGGAACATAAGCTTGAGTCTCTTGAGCCATATTTTAATAAATATGTTGTTCTAATGCAGCTGGCAAACACTTAGACAGCTTGGTGCCTTAAGGTAAGCGCTGCACAGACGTTAATCACTTTGCATTAACCAGGGGGCGCGTGTAACTTGAAGATAAGCCACGGACGCGGAGTAACAATGCTCCCGCAACGCTCTACGATCCTATTAGGACCGGGACCTATGGTTTTAAAGTGGATTCCGAACCACTACAAACATCCATGGCACCGCCGCGACTCGAACCCGAAACCTGTGGTACCGAGCGCCAGAGCGCTAGCCACTCGGCCATTCAGGCCCTATTTTAATAAATATAACACCACTATTGCAAAAACTTTTTGTTTCGACTAAAATATTTTTTTCTCCACAAATAATGTTATGACCGAATTTAAGGAAAAAAAAATGTTGATGATATAGAAATTGAATATTTGAACTGTAGCTTTATGCCATCAATTATAAACGCTATATTACCAATGAACAGGATTTGTTAAATCTATGAAGCATTCAAGACTACGAGAGCATTTAACAAAAGTTAATACTGATAAAAAAAACGAAGTGGATTTATTTTAATTTCAGGCACTTAAAAAAATACGTTTGAAACGACTGAGATCTGTAAAACTCTTCAACTGCATACAGACAAAATGTCGAGGTGTTGTATGCTTACTACTGTGCCAGAAAAGTGAAACCAATTTTCAATTTAAAATTACCGGGGCTTATGGGATTTCAATTTTCTTCTCTTTTTTAGGTTGCTGGCACTTTCCTTGACATCTGCGTGAAATTTGACGTCAAAATGTTCATTAGTGTTTGAGTTAAGCTTGGCTTTGTGAGACGCTAAAACTGCTTGAAATGTCTGAATTAATTAAGCAAAGAACTTGCATTAAATTTTGTTTGCGGAAACGTATAGAATGTTACAGAAGGCATTCGGTGAGCATTCCTATATCGGAAAGAAATGTGTAGAAGTGGTATAAGCAGTTCAAAGACGGCAGAGAACACGTTGAAGACGAAGAGCTCTCTAGTCGATCATCAACCTCATCCGACGAAGATTTGGATTTGGATGCAAGATTTGCTTGCAAACCGTCGATTCACAATTAGAGACCTTGCTGCTGATGCTTTAATTTTCAAAAGTATCGGTTCAATTCCATTTTGGGCCTCAAACGCGTCAAATCTCGATTGGTACCGAAAGCACTAAATACGCCAGCTCACACTGCATCGATTCTTCGTGACTGTTTCACCAAAAATGAAACCCATATCATTCCACAATCACCGCATTCACACCGTGTGACTTCTGGCTATTCCCTAAACTCAAAAGACCACGCCGGGGACACTGTTTTGAGTCGATTGAAGAGATTCAACGTGAATCGCGGCGCGCTTTGAAGGTCATGCCTGCCAATACTTTTTAGCATGCATTGAGGATTGGAAAAAAAGTTGGCATAAGTGCATTTTGTCCGGAGGGAATTACTTTGAAGATGATGAAATAAATTTGGAAGAATAAATAAAAACTTTTGGAAAAAAAATAATTGATCTTACTTTTTGGGCACAGTAGTACAACATTTTGTTACTGATTGCTAAATTGGAAAACTCGCATATTATTACTGAAGAACTAATTCTACTAGCTGTAAGTGAGGTAATATGCATTGTGCTGCACATGCCAATGTTTAAAACTCTCAATAAAATTTCTACAGCAATAATATAGTAGAAAGAAAAATTAATGAATGGCTCAAGACGTTCAAGACTCCTTTATGAGTATTTAAAGACATATTAGTTCTCCATACAGTTTGATGAATCAATTTTTCTAGGAAAGGAAGCCTTACTTTTAGCATACGAGCGATTCATAAAAGAACAAATTTTTCAAGAATTATTATTTGCTAAAAATTTGCAAGCAGGTATTAAAGGAGAATATCAATACCTCATGTTTTGGGAGAGTTTTTCATAGAAAAGGAAATACCCCTTAATAGTATCTTATCAGTTGCTACTAAAGGTGCTCCGACATTAATATGGCGCTATAGGGTGGGTTGTTGGTTTTTTTTTTTGCAAATTTGTAAAAGAAGGTGTTGAATACATTCGTTCTACATTGTTTCATCCATCGTCAACTGCCAATAATCTGAGTGTAAGCTTTCACAGGTCATTAGGTTATATTATCAAAGCAAACAACAAAATTAGAATCAATCCGATTATTGGCAAATTGCTTAGACAACTTTGTATTGAAAACAAAGAATAAGTCAATCGCTTGCTGCTTCATTCAGAAGGTATCAAAAGATGGGTGATTAATTCTTCAAATGAATTTAATTTTAACAGTAGCCTATTAAAACTGAAGATGGTTATGTGTTCTTTAAAAAATTAATTGCCCTATGTTCTTAGTTTTACCATTAGAAGTATGTTCTTAGTAGAAGTATTTTTAGAAGTATGTTCTTAGTTTTATCATTAGTTAGTTGGTAACATGGTGTGAATCCTTGTTCGAGAAGAGTGATTTTTATTTCGTTTATGGTAGAAGGTATTGATAATCCTTTTAAGATAATTTCTTATGGGAGATCATCTTTACTGGTTTCTGGAATTTTCCTTTATTTTCATTTATTTCGGGAAAGCATTTATATATTATCCAGAAAGTTTAATAAAACTTTCTCAATTATTAATTTTGCGCAAATTTTAAGACTGAAGTTTGCCTAATCATTAGTGGCGATAATTATTTCAATTGAGTCGAACTTTACCGTCATTGACAATTTTTAGAGGTAACGTTTTCAAAATTGTTAAATTTATTTATCGGAGTAGGATTAGAATCGAGAATTGATTTATCAGTTAGTCCTTTAGGGGGCTTAACAAAGGGAATTCCCTCTCAATTATTGGAACGTTTATTAGCGAAGCAAATAGAGCTGTTAGTTTATTGCCATCCAGGATAGTACTTTACCTTCTCCACCAGAGCTTTTCTTCTTTTCTTCATTCGTTATAATGCATTCATATTTTCCTGTTTGAAGTCCGGATCCATTAAGAAATTATTTGTTTTGTTCTTATTCAAAAATTCTTCTAAGTATGTAATATTTGTTTTCCTCCTCCAGATTTCCATTGGTATCTACACTACTGGCCATTAAAATTGCTACACCAGGAAGAAATACAGATAACAAAATGATATTAATTGGACAAATATATTATACTGGCGATAACAAGTGACTTAATTTTCAAGAAATTTGGGTGAATAAATCCTGAGAAATCAGTACCCATAACGGAAGTTTCGGAATCCACTTTAAGTCGTAGGTCCCGGTCGTAATAGGATCGTAGAGCGCTGCGGGGGCATTGTTACTCCGCGCCCGTGGCTTACCATCAAGTTACACGCGCCCCCTGGGTAATTCAAAGTGAGTAACATCGGTGCAGCCCTTATGGCGAAGATCACGGTCTATTTGCCAGCTGCATTAGAAAAAAAAAATTGTCTGATATTTTATATCTCTTTAGTTTTGTGAAATGAGACTTTTCGAATGACTTAAAAATAGTGTTTTAATGGACATTAAGTTTTGTTTTTTATGAATGGATTTACTACTCGAAATATTTTTTTTCTTCGAATTGTATTATAGCTTGGAAATTTCATGTTAAAAAAACGAAATTTATACATTCTATATCATCGAAGACAAGATATTTATTCTTGAACAACTGCTGTAAAAATACCTGATGTTAGTTTTATTTTTCTTCTTCTTTTTTGTTAAATTAGTGTATATAATGCTAATACCAATTTTTATTTTGTTAGTGAAATTTTAAGCAATTTAATATTGTAGATATATCTCTTAAGATCATTTTTATATATGTACTGTAATATATTTATTATCCCATAAATTATAAATTGAAAAAGAAATTCAAAAAAAAGTATTTGGGATATTTGAAAAAGCGAATAGGCATTTCATAGAAACATGCAAATAACAGTTATATTAGTATATTCTTCTAACTTTGAACTGAAATAATAGTTTTTGGTATACTTTGGTTTGGATTTAAGAAAATGTATCTGTGTGTTCCATTTCTCAATCACAACAATTGTGTTTTCACTACCTTAAAAGAAGTATTATTTTCTTTTTTTTACCCTCGAATTTATTCTGAAACCATTGGAATAAAAACAGGTAAAATAAAACAATTGAGCCACCGAATGAAACAAACAGATCTTATGATGCGTATAGCTATTAAGGACTGCAACATAAGAATACTGGCTGAAGTATTAGGGTAAGTATCTCAAAAAATTGTATCAGCACCTTCCATTCAACGTTGTCTTACAAGGGGGGGGTATTATTTAAGGAATTCGTTAGCTACTTTTGAGTCATAACCATAACCGTCTACAACTGCACTTGGCGTAGAATTGCACATTTGAACAAATGTGTGGAACGACATCATCTTTTTAATTGAATCTGTCTAGAGCGTGTCCGCAATACTGTGATGTTCGCATTCGAATCTGCCTCCGCCGCTGTAACAGATTGTGTGTTTCTTGCATTAGCCATTGCCATACCTGTATGGAACTTGGCCTTTTAGTATAGATCACGACGGTATTCTTCTCCTTCACTCACCTTTTATAGATTGAAAATATACTCAACAGTTACCGATATATCGACAGTTATTTTAGGCTGTTGTCTTCTCCTGATAATTATTTACTCTTATTGACCAGTTTCCAGCAGAACAATGAGAGACCTCATGGGATAAATGATGTGCAACTGTTCTGGTTGAACAGGTCCAGGTGCAACCTGCCTTGTCCCGCTCGTTCACCAGATCTTTTGCCTTCAGAGACTTCTGGTCGATGATCACCCAAGGGCTGGCACACAACAAATCATCTATGGCGATAACAAATGAAACTTTGCAATATATGGTTAATGCAGCTGAAATAGGCTACGAGAGTGTGTTTAATGCATTTCAGCATGATATAACTTCTAGCAGGTGTTATTGATTTCCAAGTAGCTTAACAAAATTTTATTTTCAGAAAACGAACTTTAATTTCAAAAATCAAATCCTTCTTCCTCATGTTATTTGAGTAATAAATACAACTTTGGTGTTTCTTGTACTTCGTGGATTGCATTTTGATTGGCAACAATTTACGTTTAAATTGCTAATGGAAATTTTATTTCCTATTGTAAATCGAAAAATTACTCTTGTTTTACTTATTTAGCTAAGTCATTAATATTTGCATAGATTTCATTTTTCTAAGATTTTTGATTTTTATAACTAAGCTCTAGTATGAAATTTCGAAAAAAAAGGAATAAATAAGCATAGTTATTATTAAGAAGTGAGCTGAAGTATGTTTCGCGCTGAATTTGTAGGAAGTATCTATTTTTGGTTAAGATTTCTGCATACTTCTTGGTATATTGAATTTTTGTTTTAAAATTATTTATAATTTTATTTTAAATTTGTAAATGTCAATAAAATATTCGATAGTTAGCATAAATATTAAAATTAGGTCAAGTTAATCTTCATGCATTAGTGTATTGCTTAAACTTAGTTTTATTTTTATTTTTTTCTGTTTTTTAATAATTTTTATTTAAAAAATATTGTTCTTGAAAGGAAATAAAATAAAATTTTAAAAGTTCTCTGAAGGATAAGCGATATTTCTAGATATGCAACAATTGTTTTGTTATATGAAACTATCTGTTATTTCTATTGTCAATCATGGATAAATTAATACTATAATTAGTACACATACTTATGGCAGACAGAAAACACACCGTCCAATTTTTTTTTCCTCCAAGACGTCTTAAATTTCTTTATGCATTCCTGGTTAAGAATCGCTTTTTCATGCCTGAAAATTCCATAATTTTCTTTAAACCCATATTTTAAATCTCACTCAATAAAATTGAAAAACCAATGCCCCAAATCAAGAATTCGGATGAAAATTAAAATCAAATTTTTTTTCTTGATTCTAATATTAATAAGTATTTAGGTGTTATATATATATATATATAAATGATATATATATATATATATATAATGATATATATATATATATATAATATATTATATATATATATCATGATATATATATATATATAATGAATATATATATATATAATGATATATATATATAACATTTTGAATATATATATATATCAATGAATATATGTATATAAAAATGTTAATGAATATATGTATTGTTTTGAATCTGATTTTATATTTCTATTAATTGAAACTTTTATTCTTTAGATTTTTTTATGTTAAAATCTCTCTTAGTCAAGAGGAAACTTTGTGGAAATATGTCTCAGACATTTATATCATCGTTTTTTAAATCGCCAAGTAGTCAGAAACGAAAACATGATGATCTAGAAAAGGATGTAAGTTTTTCTTTTTCTTTGATGTCCTGCACCATCTTATCATTCAGGTTTGAAATCTTATATAAAAAATAATTCTTTACATATAAATTTTCCAAAAAAATTATTTTCTTTTGAAGTTATTGAGGTATTCATTATTAGTTTATATATATATATTTAAATATTATATTTTTAAATTTACTTAAAATTAACAAAAGTATTTTTTCCTAGACTTTAATGCATCGTTAAACTCAGTTGTTGGTGAAATATAAATTGATATCACACTATTCTAGTATTTTATTTTTATGTGATTTTTTATTTTTATTTTTGCGAGAACTGTCTCATCTCGTATTTTTAATCTTGTAAATGTATTTTTTAGTGAAAGAAAAGGATATAGAATTTCCATGTTGTGTTTTGGATAATTAATATATTATACTATATACAATAATTTTAAAGCTTGATTAGCATATCAAAACACCATAATTTAACAAATCCTGTTTCATATTATTGAAATCATAAATGCTATTGAAATTGCCAATTACTTTTATCTCATGATTTACATGGTTTTTAAATAATAGATTTTTTTTTCTTTCAATAAAAACTTCAGCTTCTACTTATTTCTATTTTCAATTTTTAATTTCATTTGTTCGGCAATCTAGGCATCAAATTTAAAAAGGGCGATTCCTCCTTTTTTGCATACACTTCAAAACCACTTGTGAATTAACACAGTGGAAGAAGCAAGATCCTATTTAGTAGCAGAAAAATGTGTTCATTATAATTTTTTAATTGGAATCTTTTTATTTATATGTACACTTTATTAATAAACAATCAGAATATATGTAACATCTTTATTATTTACTTAAAATTTTATAGAACTTACTATGCTAGAAGATATTTTTTGATAAAAAATTAAGTGCAAAATTTATATCTTTTGAAATTAAAATTTTAGATCTACACAATGAAAAAAAAAAAAAAAAAAAAAATAGCATATGTGGCTTAATTATATTCACTGAATTAATTCACTATAAGAAGAGAAAAAAATAAAAGCCTTGTGAAATGTAGGATAGCTGCTAAAATATAAGTGTAACTTTATATGTAAAGGATATTGTAATCAAAAGTATGGAAAATACTTATGAATTGATATCAATACTATGACAAAATTCTTCTAGACAAAATAAATTTAATTTTTTTCTTAATCCCAGTTATTTTTGCCATATTATTTTAAAACAATGTGTTGCTTATTAGATATTGGAAAAATCGAAATAACTTATCATACATTTATATGAATGAATTGTGACTAATTCGAATACCTTTAATAATGCAATTCACTCATGTCAAAACTTTCTGAGTTACATATATATCTCCTAAATTCTCAGAATAAAAATATTTTTTCAAATTGTATTTGTTTGAAGAATATCATCCTTGTTATAAAACTTTTTTCTCCTGTAATATTTTCATAACTGAAAATGGTTACAATGCATTTTATAATTGTGTATTTTATGAATTGAAAATTTTCAGTGTTTTAAATAAATATTTTTATTCAAAGACTTTTAAAAATATATAAATTATGTGATTGTTTATAATGAAACAATCAATCTTGTAAATTATTAATAAAAAAAATATCTTTTTAATCACTTATAAAAAAATTTTTTTGCTTTAAATGTACAACTTTTTTTAAGGAAAATGAAGAAAAATTCCTCAGGAAAAATGCTGTAGGTATTTCTTCAAGTGAAAGAGGTCAAATAATTGCATTAGCTAAAAAAAGTCCTGCTTTATCTCCTAATATTGGATTGACTTGGTTCAAAGCTTTAGAGAAAGAATTTCAGAAAGATTACTTTAAAAAAGTATGTAAAATTGTAATTCTTGTACTATAAAAATTAAAAATAATTTTTCTGTTGTGCTTTAAATTATGATCCAAAATTTGTGATTTTAATGTATATAACAGTGAAACCTAAAAAAAAAACCATGAATTTCAATAGATGTGGATCAAAATAAGCTATGAACTTGTTGTCGAGAAGTAAAAAATTTCATACATGTTCAAGATGCAAGTGTTCTAGAGAAGAATGCTGTGTAACATGTTGAATAAAGAAAAATATCTCCCTCATCTTATATCAAATTGTCCAGCCTTTCTAGACATTTGTTCTTACATACATTAACCCAATATTAAAAATGGTGTAAGTTTTCCTTTTGTTTTAATAACAGTAGCTTTTATTATAAAGACTATCATTTATTTGTAGATTCGTTTCAACTGGAATGGCATGCCCTTCTTGCAGAAGAGCAGTAATCATTTCTAACAGTTCAGTAAACATAAAATGTCCTAACTCTCATACTCCATTTTAATTTATGTCACCAGCGTTTTAAAGATTCAAATCAGAACTTTCTGTTAGCCAGTCTGGTTCGGTATCTATATCAGAAAGCTAAATCTGAGCAAAATGTCTATAGGAAAAAAATTGCATTGAAACTACAGTTATATGATAAAAAATATTGTAACAATGAGCAATGTTGAACTAAAGTATTGAGATAAGCTGTTGCATTTATAATTCCCTTCACAAAAGCCTCTAGCCAAACCACGAGGAAATTGTTAAAATATTATGATGAAATAAGTTGAAATATTATTCATTTATTCACTAGGAGTTCTCCGCTGTATCTTTAAACTTAAAAATTGTGACAGAATTCATCATTCCAAAGGGCACGCGCCACCATCATAAGAATATGGTTACAGCATTTTTACTAGTACATGACAGGCGATTCTAGTAATGCAAATCTTTGACAGTGAAACCATAAATTTTCCTGCTCCTGCCAAATTGTCTTGGTAGTTGAACTAAGCAAAATATCTTTGATAAATTCTAACCATGCTTTTAAAGTTTAGTAAGAATAGCTTCCATTGATTCCATCCGGTACTGTTTGACAATCCAGTTATTCATTAAACAATAAGAATAACCAGACAGTTAGGCACAACTTAACTTTTACATGTGCCCATTTTATCATTAGATTAATTCTATTAGAATGTAATGTGTTCAAATTGCTTGAACAAATTTTCCACGTCTAACAAAAATCACTTCTTTTTTAAAGTCACTAAGCTCACATTTTTCCATCCAGTGTATGTGTTTCCTTTGCAATAATGTCTTTGAATTTACCTACCTTCTGTTATATCATCATCATATTTAATAGATTTATTGATATGGATAGTGGCAAAAAAACTGAAAATTGCAACACATATTTTAACTAATAGTCTAATACTTATGCATGTTTCATTCAATAAATCACTGCAGATTATGCATGAAGAGCAAGACAAATTTTATTTTAAGGTTGAAAAGAAGTTGTTCATTATAAAGGTAAATTTGTTTTGTATTGGAAAGTTTCATAAATTTATAAAACCCTAATGATTATAGTTGTTTTTTAATAAAATTGAATTGAAATTTCTTATTTCTGATAAACTACAAATAACTTTTTTATTCAGTAAAAACGTACAAAATCAAAAGAAATTCAGAAATTTCATAAAGTAAATTAACTCATAGATTATAGGGATGTAATAGAGTTAGAGTTTTTATTTCATTATTCAGGAAATCTTCCACATTCCACTTACAGCAAATAGTATAAAGCAAACAAGCATGTCAAGAAATGAACCATAAATAAAACAAATCTTCATTTATAGTTAATGTTTCTTTTTAAAAAAATCGCATCTTTTTTTTATATTCCTTGACAATCGCTTCTAATTAAATAATTTAGAAATAAGTATGTACATAATTATACTGTACGAGCAAAAGTATATGAATACTCTCAAATTATTTTAGGTCAAAATCAACATAAGAAAGACTGAGGTTGAGTTCAATAGTGTGAAAAGATGCTCACCATTATATATCCAAAAATTAATAGTCTGATTACGTAGTTTAAGACTAATCAAACTTTACAAGAATGTCTATCAAGGCATGATAGAAACTCCATTAGCCAATGCAAAACAGTTGATTTTCCATCTGACCAAGAAGATATTTGTAATGTACCTTGCAAAAAAAAAAAAAAAAGCCTTTATAAAGTTAATGGCTGCGACAATTCAACTACATTAATGTAAGAACTAATGATTGAAAAACAGGTAGTAACATTGTTACTTCATTGATGAAATAATGTATGCCAAAGAAATAACCTAATAGGCATCTATTGTATATTTATTTTCCCTGGAAAATGCCAATTTTTAAAGCAAATATTTTAATTCTGAATTCTCGTTTTAATTATTCTTGTCTGATAATATCAGATCAATTGTCTTTTCTAGTTTATCTGATATTTTATGTCACTTTAGTTGTGTGAAATGAAATTTTTGAGTGATTTTTAAATAGTGTTTTACTGAATATAAAGTTTTATTTCTATGTGAATGGATTGATTTCTCCAATTATTAAATTTTATTTTTTTTCAATTTGTATTATAGCTTGGAGATTTCTTGTTAAGGGAACGGAATTCACACACTATTTACCCTCAAAGACAAGACATTTATTCTTGGACAACTACTGTAAAAATAAATGATGTAAGCATTTTCCCCCTCTTGTATTAATTTAGGGTGTATAATGTATAAAATAAATTATATTTTGAGAGTGGATTATAAGACAATTTAAAATTGTAAATAATCCTAATAAGATATTTTTATATATGAAAGGAAAAGTTAAATCTGCTCTTTGTTGCCATTTTGAAAGTTTTTTATACTGATGTAGTATAAAATATATTTGTTATACCATAAATTATAACTAATTATATGGCAAATTAAATTGAAAGTATAATACAGTGCAGTTTATGAACAATATTACGTTCTTGACTCAGTTAATAAGTTTTATTCAATTAAACTTCCAAAATAAACATTTTCCATTTCTATAATTTTGGTCCCAACTGTAGGTAAACAGTTATTTCATGAAATTAACAGTTTGTGGAATATTTTTTTATTACAATAAATAGAAGAAATTTCTTTTTGAAAAAAATGTGTTGCTGATTTTAAAAAAAAAAGTAACTTTATTCTGAGGCTATATGCCTCCCTAAGAATTAAGAATGGATATGATGTTTGAATTAATCTTTCTAATAAGTGTATTATAGTAAAAATAAAATGAAACTTTTGTATCTTCCGCAGCAAAAGTAGCCAACTAGTAATTAGAAATATTTTAGTAAATTACAACTGCTAATTTGTGTAAATTATATTTCCTCTAAATGGACAGCTGATTTATGCAAATTAATTTATTTCCTTTAAATGAACTAAGAATTCAACAGGCTTTTTTTTTTTTTTTCCCCATACATCCATATTAATGGTGATATAAAAAAAACGGGCATACATTTAAATTAATATATGTTTGTGGAAATTTAGAATTTAATATATATGTATATCAAATAATTCCTCTTGTAGGTTAAAGTTGTTATTTTAGGACAAGACCCTTACCATGGACCCAACCAAGCTCATGGTAAGAAAAATGTTTTTTATATATTTAAATATTTCATTCCTCATTTTTATTATAATTGGTTTATAACATGTATTTCCTTTCTAGGTTTAGCATTCAGTGTTCGTAAAGGAATACCTATTCCTAAAAGGTAAAAGAAATTTATTTGCTGCAATTACCTGCTTCTATGTAAAATCTAGTGGTGAGTTTTTCCCCCAGAAGTATTGGTAAAAATGAATTCCTGCAAATGGTTAGTTTTTCTTAAAATTGTTGCAACTTTTGCAGTTGTACCAATTAAGATTTCATCTCTTTCATGAATATAACAGGCAGTGGGTATTTTCTTTAATTTAAAACTGGATATTTCAAAATTTGATTTTTTTGCATTCTGAAAAGGTTCCTGTTACTTATTCCAAGAAATACAATTGATGAATATTTATTTTTTGTTTTCATTATTTTGTTACAAACATGTACTCTTATATGATTTTCATTATCTTAAATGTATAATAAATTGTTTAACACAGTTATTTTGGCATCAAAAAAGCATTTAAAATTGAAAATTTTAATGCCAGTTTTTTTGATCATTACTGTGATGATTTTTTTTTTTTTTTTTTTTTTTTTTTAACTTTTAGGGAACAAACATAATTAAAGTTGTTGCAGACATTGTCAGCATAATATTAAAGGCACACGTTGTTCATAGATTATAGGCAGAAAATTGTGTACATTATTGTTCTCCAGCACACGGTTAATTTATATAGCTGTAGGGTTTATGTAATTTTATGCATATCTTTAAAATTATTTCTGAACTTCAATTAATTTCTTTAGAATCTTGACTGACATTATTAAAATTTTATCTTTTTACTGTTGGCAACAAAAAAAGAATTCCTTTGCATATTTTGTTATATATTTTTTTTTTCCCATGTGTAATATTTTAAAAATTTATCCGAAGAATATTAATCTCCAGAAGCAGTAATATTATTTTTTCTTAAGTAGTATTTTATTATAAATTTTGCATTCTAGATTTTCATCTGAATTTTAATCACCTCTCATTTTATTCAGAGATAAGTCATTTTTTCGAAGTTTCAAAGCGTGTTCAAAATTTTGATCATTTAAATTGAAAAAATTGAATTTTATGACCAATAAAGTTTTTGTCTTGTAAATCAAACATAATTTGCTATAATTTCCACAAATTCCAAAACATTAAAAGTTTTAAAATTGTGAGGCTTGAAAACAGTTGTGATTATAAGAAAATTACCCTAATGAAATCAGAATTTTTTTTTTCCATGTTCTGATTGATATTACTAAACAAAAATGGACGTATCAAATACTGTCATGTAATTTATAGTGAAACAGTTCAATTAACAGTGTTCATGTTGGGTAGATTTTAGCTTTTTCTGTGTAATATAAAATTATGTAATGAAATCTACTTACAAGTATTGTTTGCAGCTTGGTGAATATTTTCAAGGAACTAAGCACTGATATACCAGGATTTAAAATTCCGTCACATGGATGTCTTTATGGCTGGGCTACACAAGGTAAACTTTTTTTCAGTAAAAAGAATTAATTTATTATATGGAATTTATATGTTTACATGGATATTTCCTTTCATATTATTTTCAGGAGTGTTACTTCTTAATACATCCCTTACTGTTCGTGCACATTGTGCTAATTCACATCAGAATCAAGGTTGGGAATGTTTCACTGATGCAGTCATTGAATGGATAAATACTAATTTATCTGGTGTTGTATTTTTGTTATGGGGTGGAAATGCTAATAAGAAGTCTGCTTTAATCGATAAGGTCAGTCATTTTTTATTTATTTTTAAAACCTTAAATTTTTTTATCGGTAATATTTTATAGAACATTTTTTTTTTTTTTAGAAAAAGCATTTGATACTAACTGCTGCTCATCCATCTCCCCTATCTGCACATCGAGGATTCTTTGGATGTGGCCATTTCTCCAAAACTAATGTCTATTTACAGAAGTGCCATAAAACATCTATTAATTGGGCCAACTTGCCCTAGAAGTACTTTTTTGCCAGCATTCCATTAATTCATCTTTTTTTAAGTTCCATCGACTAAAAGAGTTTTTCTTGTGATTTGTTATTAAATATTTTGTAAAACTGTAATATAATTGCAAGGTCAAATAGCTTTATTTTCTTCATGCTGTATAAAATGCATATTAATAAAGTTTTTATAAATTTCATATTCTGACTGTTTATAGCAATAATTTATTGGTGGTATAAAATTGTAGCTAACATTTAGGTTACTAAAACAAGTTTCGAAATTAAAATTATTTTAACTGAAAAAAAAAATAGATCTATTCACTTAAAAATCTTTCCACAATGAAAAAAGGGTTGTGGATAACATTGAAGAACAATCAAGGTTGTCCTATGTTCCCCAACTTTTCGACCTAGGTCATCCCAGAAATTTTCTATCTGTGTTAAAAATCTTGTATTGGGCAAGCAAAAAAAGTTGTCATTATTGTGGAAGTGAGTGTTTATGTAATGACACAATCACGGCTGATGTAGTGCCACTCCAAATATGTACATAGTTTCCATCAGAATGCAAAAGTTTCTGCCATATGACACACAAATACTAGGTCAGTTACCCTTAAAACACCCACTGGTGGGCTGTCCGTGATATACATGAGACACAATGTTCCATCTTCACCTTTCTAACTGATAGAGATGGGGAAAACTATTAATTTTTGTTAACTGTGTTAACCATTAAGGTTAATAGAAATTGACAGTTAATTTGTAATCTTTAAATTCAACACCCCTTAATGTTACAATGTATGGATAAGTTATGTACATTAATTTAAACTGTAACATAGAATATATCTATTGGGAGACCTACCAATAGAAATGTTAAATATTCTGTATCTAACAATTGCACTGAATTTATTTTTTTCATCTGTAGAAAGTTTATCTAATTCAATATAAAGGACTAAAATTACTAAACTCATTTTGTTTCTTTACTTAAAACTTTATATTAAAAGAAATATTGTTAATAAAGATTTGATAGAAATCTTGAAATATAATGAATATGTTGATTTATTAAATTACAGATTATAGACATTTTTTTTTTAAAAATTGAGAAAACAAATATGGTTTTGAATTATGAACTTTTTCTTAAATGCATTTCTGAAAACAACGTACGATAAATTAATGCATAAAAATTCGTCTGTTGATCTATCCATAAAATGTATTATAGGTTAAGAATAACACTCTTCGAAGAAATTTATTTTGTTCCATATTTCTTAATATATTACAAACAGAAATGATCCATCACTGCTCGGTTTTAGTTAACATACTTTACTTGGACAAATTTTGTTGATAACAAAATGTAATAAAATTGACGATTAAAAGTAAGAAAAAATATGCTTATTATATGATATCGTTGCAACTCGTATCTTTAAGCGATTAGAGCAATCTCATTTGCAAACTATTCTCTGTAATATGTATCCATAATTTCATCATGTAGAAGCTATTAAAATACAAAAAACAATACTATCAAGCGATAGAATTTTTCAATATAAGTACAGGTGAAAGAGAATGCTTTAAGTTTTAAATACTATATTAAATTTATAAAAAGCAGTTGAAAAATAGCGCAGAAGAAACGCTGAATGCCTTTCCCTATCGAAATAGTTGGAATTTTTTTAACAGGCGTTTAAATCAACAGCTAATATCAAATCATTCCTATCTGAAGAGTTGAATCAACAGGCACTAAAATTCACTCTACTCCAAACGTCACCTAGTGCCGAGGCTGTGAAGCACAAATAATTGCTGGTATCTAACTCTTCCTTGATGATTAAAATCTTCGGATAGGAACTAAAATTTGCTCTATTTCTAACGCCATCGAACTTCGAGGTTGAATAACACTGCTGAAAGAATCGTTAATTCTTGTCAACGTTGCTAAATTAGCAATTAAGTTAGTATTTGCACAAGCCAATAACATAGCCCTAGGTGTGGAAAAAAAAAACTGAATCCCCCCCTGCACTGCTTTTATCATACCAGTGGTTTTTCTCTTTTGAAATTAATAGCTGCTGATGTTTGCTCTGGGCAATTTCCAAAATAAACTTTTTATAGACCATGTTATATCGGAGATGTGACCCTCGGGCCTACAAAGCTCCAGAAAAGTAAGCCATCCTTTTCATGCCACGATCTATAAATCGAGGTAAAGAAGCTAATAGGCGAGCATAAAATCAAATCTATTTTTATGTGTAATAAAATAAAACCTGTTCTTAAATTTTTCACGCCAGTGGTTATTAAAACCTTTGCACCTTCCTCAAAGATGAATTTTGCAGTCTACCCCGTCAAGCTGTTTTATCATAAAATGACGTTGTAGCTTTGTTGTTTTATTCTGCTAATATTGTATTACCAATATACAATTTTTTTTACTCAAAATTAATGTATTCAGCCTATTAGTCATCCAAAAATTAATATTAATTGCACCTAATATTAATTTTATCTATCCATCATATGTATTGAAATATAATTGTAATTAACAAATATTAAATTTCTAATTGAAAATAATCAAACTTTTAAGTACTGTGGGTTATTAATGGAATGGTCATGTTTTTAAAATCTTTTGTTCAGAACATGATAAAATAGTCATCAAAAAAAGGTTATTTATGATTACCCCATTTGTCAGATAAAGATATAGCTGTATGCTTACTTTCTATTTAAATCAGACATAATGGCTGTAACACGTTTCTACTCTCTCATGCTCAATTCTCTCTCGACTAATTTAAATATTTCCTTTTCTTGTCCTTCCCATACACGTCTCTCTTTCCAGACACCAGATATATGATTTCCAAGATTCTCCTCATTACAGGGAGTTAATCCAAATTTCCGTGTGAACCAATGAAGTTTTATTCAATAAATGGATAGCTGGAGCCAGAGCATCCCGATTGTATGTAACAGAGAAGAAATTTCACTTTTGAAGCATAACTTTCATTCAAATTTAAATCTGTCTTCTTATTTTCTAATAACGCCTTGTATATGGACACTTACACAATATGAACATACAATACCGTTTGAGAGAAGACCTGCAATTGGCTAAAAGAAGCACGGTAGTATAAGCAAAGCACTGTTCGACATTTGAATCGGAGCATCATAATTGAACCATGATAGGACACCGTCAAGAAGGCAATGATCGATTTAGAGCAGAAGTTCCCAACCTTTTTCGGACCATCGCCACTTTACAAGAAATATATATATATATACTTCAACTCCCCCTCTTCTATAACAGTTAATTATACCAAATATTAAAATATTGTTAAATAAAATAGGACATAATGGCGTAATATACATCTATCTGTTAAGAATTACAAAGTTGAAATAAATTAAAGCGACCATAAAATGTAGTAAAATTTTTTATTAAAAGTGGACACAAATCAATAATAATTAAAAGAAATTAATGAAATAGTTGAAGCTGATAAAGTTCTAATAATTTGTTAATGTCGAGTTCCAATTTCGTTAACGTCAGTTGCAAATTGCTACGGTTAGTGATGTGCAGTCACTTCCTTTTCTTAGACAATAAATTAGCTACTGCACTGAAACCACTTTCAGCTAAATACGATGAAGGAAATGCAATTAAAACTTTCTGTACTCTTGCCCACAATTCAAGGTAGAGAGCAGGATTGATTTTTGAAACCAGTACTCTCGGTATCCATTTCTGAATTTTACTTTTAGTTCATCGTTAGTTGTGAGTTTTGCAAGTTCCTCTTTTAAATTTGACGATTCTGCTGTATCTGCATATGCGAAAGAATCTAAAATTCAACTCGGTATATTTATGCTTCAATTAACTTGGAATAGCACCATAAAATCAATATAAAGAACGTCCAAGTCTCGACAGTAAGTATATAAATATTTCTGTTTTGCAGAAACTGCTGATAATGTGGGAAAGTGATTGTATTTATCTCTACCTAGACTTCGCTGGGACAGAAAAAATTTCCCACAATAGCAGCTATGAAGTTTTTTTGTTTTAAGTAAGTTCAACTCTTCACATTGCAGTTGTAAATTGGCTTCATTAATTATTTCAAACATATTAAAATATTTAATGAAATGGATAATTTTTGGATGCAATTAAGTTTCTGCGCAGTTTTTTGTCTGTTTTCACAGCAATTAATTATTAAGTTAAATAGATTGAAAAAAACGATTTTGAGAGCCAGCGAACTTCGGTGTACAGCAGCAAACGATTGTAACCTTCATCATTTTCACTTCAAAGTTAACCAAATAATCTATCATCCAATGAATTGCTTTTAAACTTATTGATTGCTTCAATAAAGTAATGGAACGACGTATGCAGGCGTCTATTCAAAATTTTGCAACCAAATGCTAACCTTCGATAATACAATGTACCGTTAGTACATTTGGTACTGCTTATTTCAAATACACTATGAAACTTTTCTGACCCTTTCCTTCATTGCTGGAGCATTATCAGTAAAAGATGACGAAATATTACGAATAGGAATTTCTTTCCTACATGAACAGATGCGCCAAGGCTAGACGGTCTTAATTCCAACCCATTTTCTTCTGAAGGGTGCTTCTACGGACATTGGTAATCTACGATATAGACAGAAATCAGAACGTGAGAACAGAGCGATCATCAGAATGGCTCACATAGCATCTGAATCATCAATCCAATGGATAACTGGGGCACTAGTGACCGTAACTATCGATAAGCGACTCAGTGTCTGAGCTCCGACTGCACATCGCCTGAGCACACCGACAAACGCGTTTGCAATAGTACAGGGCTAGTTCGACCTATAAACTTACTGACTGGATAGAAATTGTTTTCAGCGATGAAACCTGCTTCGATTGGAGCCCAATAACCAGTAAAGACGTCTCTAGATACGCTCAGGACAGGGGAGAGATGTATATTCATCGTAAGAGGGCTTCATTTTTCTGTAATTTTGGTAAAAAGAAAATATTTAAGAAATGCAAATTTTGTAGGAAAAAGAAAATCGTACCGATCACTCGTGTAACTTAACATTGTTCCCAAAATGCATACATTGTACTGACAAACTGTGCAAGTTGACAGTTATATCCAAAATATCCTCCCAAATTAAGATTATCCATAAGATGAACTGCTAAGCTTTCAACTTTGGAGTTAAGAGCAGTTAGAAAATACGAACAGTGGTTTTTAAAACCTACATCTATCTTTTCCAAAGACCAAAACACTAATGTTGAAAATTGAGAAATCTGACTAATTTTTAATATTCTAGTTAAAATATGCTGTTGGGTCAATGGATCACTTCAATGCACCACAACACAAACTGCAATTTTTTCACTGAAATTCTACCATTTCTCGTTAATAATAGGATATGCTTTTAATGGCTATTTTAAGGAACAATGACACTCAGAATTTTTCTCTTCTTAAAACAATTTATGTTTTAATATAAATTCAGATGTAAAAACTTGCATTAACGAATAAATAGAACTCTTTTTTTTAAAGATGTCTGTATTCAAACGTATTAAAAAATCATGAGATTTTGTAATCAGTTTTGAAATAAAAAAACAATCTAATTTAAAAAATATTTTCTAGCTAAAATTACAGATTATTCAATTCCTTCTGTTAGCTCACACTCTCCCTATATATATCTTGTTCAAATTTTCAATCGTTAATAAAACACATTTTATTCATCCACTCAAGTTCAAATATATTATTTTTGAACTTGTAGTGGATGACACTTGATGTTAATACAGTTTTTCAAATATTAATTCAGTAATTAAATTTAATTAATTTTAGTATTTTTTAGATTTTTAAGTTGCATATATCTACCAATAGAAGGCGCCAGATAAACTTAAAAAAAATGAAAGGAAATTATTTATAAAGGAGTTTTGCAATTAGTGAAAAAAAAGTATGAATTGACTTTAATTTTTTTTTTTTTTTTTATTACTTGTTTTATAGTAATAGAAACAAAGAAATTATTCTAACTCCTCTTAAAAGTGCTTTTAAGAGGGTTCAGTACCTTCTATACTGACAAAATTAAAATGACCATTTTTCACACTTTTTTTTTTCAGAAAAATTATAATTACATATATTCTATTACTGAAAAGAGCGTTTGGAAAATTAATCATACGAATCTATCAAAATATTTTTTTACTAGAAGCAACTTGGAAAATTTTTTAAATGAATCGTATTTGTAACTAAACTTGATATAAAACAAATAATTGCATAATTATTACTAAAAGCTCATTTCAGTATAATCTACAGTATATGACATTTATAGGCGAAGACTTAAAACTATGCATAAAATAAATTTTATAGAAAAAGGACATAGAAATTTGAAAATTTCATTTGAAGTAAAAAAATGTTACATTATTAAAACATTCTAGCTTCATACATGATATTTTACTTATTTTTGAGTATTCTATTCCCTCTTCTTTAACATTTTTACCTCTCTTTTTACTTTTATTTGCAAAAAAATATTTTATTTTGCTTCTTATTGAGGTGTTTGGAAGCAAAGATTGCCAGATATCCTGCCTCTATATTGAAATTTTTCAAAAAATTATTTTTTACATTGGAACTATGCATTAGAATTTGTATTCCAAGAGAGCATCAGTCTAAATTTGTTTTTGATATGCAAAACCATATCACATTATCAAAACTCCTATTTGGATTCTGGGTGTTAATATGTTACACCTTCTAAGCAGAAATTAAGTAAAATTGACCATTGAATAGAAAGAGTTTTTTGATGCATATAAATTTCTTCCTAGTTTTATTTTTATCATAAATTCATAAAATTCTCCAAAATAAGCAAAATATCTGTTTATTTAAAATTAATTTTGATGCAATTTTAATTGAAATCATTGGAATGGTAATTTGATTGAGATTCTTTCTCAATTTCTTTAATTTTATATATTTTAGAACAATATGGCAAGTAATAATCATTTACATTTCAAGGATGTGGATTAAATAGAAAATTTTCAAATAATTAGTAAGCATAATATCACAAAATAATATGAATGATCTTTAATGATTCTTTAGTTTCAATAAAATAAAAGGGTAAAATATCGATCCAAATTATAGTTTTTTAATATTATTATTACTTAAATTCAGGTGCGATAACAAAAATATATGTAAAATATATATAATTTTTTTAATACAAATATATAGATTATCATGAAATTCAGAAAGTTTGATATAAAAAAATATTTAAGAAAAAATAAACACATGACTGATAGTTTTTAATTCTCAAAGTAAATTTTATTTAGTAAGCTACTTGACTTATTCACCTATTGCACACACCATTACAATGCAGTATTATTATATTTATAAAATAAAATGATGCTAATATATTGAACAAAATGCATACATAGTTGAATATAAATAAAATGTGATGTATTTAGTCATTATACTTGTAAATTATAAAATTTAATTTTTCCCAGGCCAAAAGTACATATTTATTAAAATTTAATATAAATTTTTAAAATACTAATAATGTTATGTACACATAATAGTCTAATTCCTCAACTTATCTGTACACTTCTAATATCACAAGTTTTTGAGGTTTCATTTTAATTGCTTTATAAAAATAGACTTAAGCATACATAATAAAGCACCAACACACATTATGTAACCAAAAACAAAATATTAATTTTTTTTAATAACAATAACTTCAAAAAAAACAAATTAAATATTTTTTTACGAAAAGTAAAGTAAATTTTAGCTGCGTTAAAATAGCAAATAGATGCAATGTAATTCAAATTACATTTATCGTACACATTTCTTAAGTTCATTAAACAAATCCCAGAAAAAAAATATATTTTTAATCTGTTAGTCAAACCAACATATCTCATACAGTATGGCAATTATAAGCTGAAAATCATTGCAGCTAATGATAACTACTTAACTCCTTATAACACAAGTTATCAATTTCATCAGCATAATCACACACAAATTTCCATCATAATTTCATTTAATTTACCAATGCAGTGTGATGTTTGATAAATTCATCATAAAACAAATTCAAATTTACAGCTTTAAAATACAAACTAAATTTATTTACTTTGCCAATGACTTATAAATAAAACTATTTTTTACAAGAAGTATTTATGCAAAAATATTCAAAAAGTTTATTTTTAGAAAATTTAATAAAATTAACAACTTTTAATTAAACTTCTATTTAAATCTGAAAAGAAAAAAAAAAGTATCTTTTCTAGTGAATATAGCTTTTTACAGAAATTATAGTTGCAAATATTGATTTACTTTAAAGAACATTAGGAAATCTATTTATGCAAAGTTGATGGCGTAGCATTTAATTAATAGTGATTTTCAAACTCATAATAATAATAAAAACACTACTGTCACAGTTTCAGAACTTTCTTAAAAGTACTTATTTTTTTCAGAAATAATTACTTAAAATTTATAATAAAAAAAATGTAAAGAGAAAAGAAATTTAAAACTACAATCACTATAGAAATTATTAATCTGCATATCTAAACTTGTAGCCTATTTTACAAAAAAAGATAATCAAAATATATTCTTTATGGAAAGCATAATTATATAAATACATTCTTTATATATATAGTATCCAATCTTTCGGCTTCCTTGATAAACATTTGTAGATAAAAAGTATCAGGAAGTATAAAAATTATACTTATTTAACAATAGTTGCTAAGGAAAAAAGTTTGTAAATTTAAAAAAATATAGTTATACATTAATTCTTAGTTGTTTTGAGACATGGTGAAAACAATGTTATGGTTAAAAATACTAAATACATAAAATAGCAATAAAAAATAAGCAATTGTATTCTTTCATTTTTATTATTAAAATTAGTATAAAAAATCCTTCCAAGATATTATAATAGACTATCATATCTTCTAATCAATACAGAAATATTAGTACAAGTAATATATACATAATTCATAATAATTAAGCATTGTAATCTATAATGTTTATTCAGCATGATGAAAATGATAAACTTGTACTGAGGAATAAAGTAAGGAAATCCAACAATGCATTATTTTTATTTTTTAAAAAGAAATGAAAGAAGTGTATGGAATGGAATCAGTAGTAAATCTTTTAATGAAAAGTATCAAATTGCTAAATGAATTTCAAAACAATATGAATAACAACAAAAAAAAATAATCTATGTTATGCTATAGACCACATAAATTTCAGCAATGGGCTGTATATCACCTGTGGATTAGACAGCCTTGTACATCACTATTTTTTTTATTAGTATGAACTATATCATAAAATAATATAATAAATACAACATAACCCCAAATGCATTTCTTTATCAGTGAAAATCCTCACTGAGGAAGAGAAAACTTTTTTATATATTAGAAACAGAAAAAAATTTTTTAATTCAATCCAATTCAATTTTGAGTAATTTACCAATTTAGCATACATGATTTAAATTTAGTAACAAAAGCATGTTACAAATGCCAGTTAAAGTAATATAATAATTAGTTTCAGCATTTATTAAAATAGGAAGATTTAAAATCATACATAAAGAAAGTCAAGAATTTTAAAAATAATTAAATATGGTAAAAACTTGAAAAACAAAAATTATATTGCATTTAAGGTTTAAGTTTTTATAAATAATGTTACTTATGACAAAATAGGACATACTAAAAATAAATTTCCATTTGAGTTGGAAATAAATAAAATGTTACATATTTTGATAATGTGATTATAGTTATTAAAGTACTATTAATTTTCTTATAGAATACTATTCAGCTATACCTAAAAGCTTAACTTTTTATAATATACCAAACACAATGATTTCCAAGTGCAAAATGAAACTTAATACAGTAACCCCTCATTAAATCGGTATATTTAGAACCACTTCCATACCACATGAACGATTTTGCCAGATTATTGAGCAATATAGTTTTAAGGGGAGTATCAAAGACAAAATATTCTAGATAAAAAAATTAATCAATTAAAACATGTACCTATTTAATGTGTAAATTGAAATGAAATCAAAAATGACAATTACTATAAAAAGTGGCTGAAAATGCAAGCAACACTTTATCGCCATTTAGAAATCAAGGTCAATAAACATCCATATCCATAAAAAAGTTTTGGTGCTGGATTATAGAATGTGCGAAACTATTGAAGAGAGGTTACTGTAGTTGATTTAAGAATATGTAGAATCAGACAATTAAGAGAAATTTTATTCTAATAAATTAAAAGCTGTTTAATCATTTAAAATATAATTTTCTCTCTTTATTAAAGAATAAAGCCTGTTTTTCTATTCTTATTGCTGTTTTAACAAAATCTACCTGTCAAGAAATTTTGATACCAGAATCTTGTGCATTTAACAAAACATAACCTTCTTACTGAAACTTAATCTTTAATTTTGATAGATATACATAAAATTAAGTTGAATGCTAGAAATAGTATTAAATCAAATTTTTATATAAGAAATAAAAATATTTATGGAAGCCATATTATATGGCTTATTTTATGAATTTTATTTTTTATTTATGGATGCCATATTATATTGAATGCTAGAAATAGTATTAAATCAAATTTTTATATAAGAAATAAAAATATTTATGGATGCCATATTATATTGCTTATTTTATAATGTATATTATTGTCGAAAATATTTAATTGATATCTTAAACACTTTTAAGAGCTGGCTATCTCAGCCTGAATATAAAGATCAATGGCAGATTATTTAAAAGTATATATCTATCTTGATCAGGTGGCAAAATGCAACTACTATAAAAAGCATTGTTACAAATATTGATAATTTGCAAAGCACTTCAAAAGAGAAAAACAAAAACAATATAATTCGAAAATTACATTGTAGTTTTAAAATGGATATGTCAGTTACCCTGTATAAATTTAGATGGTGCACAATTTTGTAATTAAAAAACAATTATAAATAAGTACTGAAAAATTATAAAACTCATAATTTTAATTACATCAGCAATATCAACTTGCAGTTTATTTTTCTTCTCTTATTCAAGATTTAAAATAATTTTTAAAATATTAATTTTCCTTTCCAGCAATTTATTAATGAATGTTACTGAAGGAAATATAACTGAAATTTCGGACAATAATTTTATTGACACTTTTTTGTTCATTAAAAAGAATGAGTATAGATCCAAATTAAAAATACAAGAATATTCTTAGAAAACGAAAAAGGAAGGAAATAAATATAAAATAAAGGATACAAAAACTAGAATTTTAATTATTTGTCATTTACAACATATGCAAAGACTTGCATACAAAAACATTTGTTATTCGCGGTAAAATATTAAATAATTTATATCTTTATGATATGTAAAAACATTCAATACCAAACAAATTTCTTAAAAATTTAAGTGTGATAGAACATTTTTACAAATATTACAACACCAACAATAAAAGCCAAACTTTAATTTATTGAGGATTAACCTCAATAACTTACAGAATATTATTCTTATTGGACATCTTGAATTCTTCATATTATATTTCAACTTTTTAAATAATTTTTCATTGCATACCAATACAAACAGTACAGTAAATATAAGAATAATTTTAGCTAATTCCCCCCTCAACAACGAAGTACTTCTTAATTTAAAAGAAATTCAAACTAATTAACAGGATATTTGTTCTATTATTCAAACTATTTTTAAACTAAAAAATGCTTTTTAACAATTCATTTAAAATAGTTTGTCAAAAATTATGGAAGTCAAAATAAAGATATAAATATTATCAGATAGGAAAGCTTGTCATACAAGGAATGTTGTAGTAGTATATTTCCTTTACTGACTTTAAAAATTAAATATCTTAAAATTACAAAAATAGGTAAAAGAATAAAAACACCTTGAACTCTTAACATAATACACTATAAACATTGCTTTGTGTTGACTAGTTCAGAAATATAACTAATAAACAAATATGACAATTAAATTTCTTCCAATGAACATAATCACTCTAAAGGAAGAAATTTTGCAAATATGTACTGTTTCATTCTGTATATATAAGCTATAAAAACTTTCTGCATACCGCACAAAGTTTCAAGTATATGATTTCATACTGAATGACTAAGATGTACAGAAATAATTGTCTTATCCTGTTGGTGGAAAAATTCTGTACAATATGAAGATAGTCAAGCAAAAATATCCATTTAAAATGGTGCACATTATTTGATCAATATATGGAAGATAAGCTCAAATGACAGTTTTTCACTCTGTGTAGAGCCCGAGAGTCTCAATATTACAGGAATTAGACTACTATCTAGTGCATTCATGTACAATGCAGGAAGGGCTTTATTCCTTGAGCCAATATCATACTCAACCTAGATTTTTAAAAAAAAAACATATTTTAAAAATATTTTCATCCATGTTATGATCATAAAATATATTATTAAAAAATTGTTAATTATTAGAAAATACGTATTCTGCGGCAATAAAAAGTATTGTGCAGCCAAATATAAAAGATTACATGTATGATATTTTGTATTTAATGTTTACATTTTCACAGAATCTCTAATCGGGAAATGTATTGTAATGATATCCATTAAGAAGGTTAATTATAAGGAATGACTTTAACTGAAAAATTTTAAACTTAAGCCCAGCATTAAAAAAATGTATTGCTCAGGGTTTATTTTAAAGATATTTTTAATAAGTATAACACATAACTAGCAATTTATATTTCAATGCAAGTGAAAAATATTTTTTTAAAATTCACATTTCAAAGGTTAATATATTTTATCTACATAATAAATATATTTAAACTACAAAATCGGAAGTTAATGGAAAATAAAAGAGACAAAGAGAACATACCCTGTCTCTTTGTGAATCCAAGGTTACTCTTAATCCAAGTTTCAGAAGATCTGCCTCAGCCAGTTGTTCCAAGTAAGGAGTAAGGGCCATGCAACATGACTGAGCAACAGTTTCAGCTAAGCGGCAAGGATCTACCAACTCATTTCTACACAAATACAAAAAGATTACAACTTTATTCAGTACTTCCCTTTTCAAGTTCAACATATTATTAAAAACACAAGTTAATTTTAAAAAGCCTCATTTGCAACTTCAAATTATAATTTTTCAACAGCTTAATCTATTCATACATATATACATTTAATTGTTTGTTTTAATAAATAATATAATATGCTTCATTAAAATAATTTGCCAACATTAAGCAATAGCATAATTAAATTTCTCGGTGTTTCTTTTAAATATATAAAAACGAATATTTACCGTTTCCATCAAACAATTAAACATTTATCTCCCCCTTTTCATCAAACTTTTAAAACTATTTAAAAAATTATAAGCTAGGTTTAAATTAATGAGCAAGCCAAAGACCTTAAAAAAGCAGAAATTTGTAGGACATTTAGTTAACTAAATTTCCTATAAAGTTCTACATACACAATTACACAATTTTCTTACATAGATTGTATTAAGTGTGACGATAAACACTTCTATAATTGAAAAGCAGGATGAGTTATAGAATTGCTTAAATAAACTTTTTTTTTTTTTTTTTTTTTTTTGCTCAATTTAAATATGATGGGTTGATTTTTAATGAAAGTATGATAGAATAACTTTCATACAGGTAATAGATGCATAACAGTAAACATTATTAAACCTATCATAATAATACTGAGCAAAATGTATCTATTTTACAATAAAGATATAAAACTGGCATCTAATACTTTTTCAATCACAAATTAAATAATTAATTCCTCAAATAATTTCCTCCACTGTAAAAAATATTTTGACAATCTCAATTTTTACATCTGCTGGAAACGCTACATTTTAAAAGTACTTTTGACTAAATATATAAACTTTGAACCAATTAAAAAAAAAAGTTATTTTGTGATACACCAAATAATGATAATATAGGGTGGCTTAGAGAAACCGTGAAAAAATTTCTTTGACTAAACTTACAGCATTTTCCTTGATTTAAGACCACTAACTATATTAGTTTCGTGGCTTTCTCCCAACTGAATCACTATGTGTGCAATATACAATATTAAAGACACTTTTACCAGTTATTTAATATGAAAATAAAACCCATTTTTATCAAATTTAATTTGAAAAATGGAATGAACATCTTAAAAAACATCTATTAAAACAGTATATTACATTTCTTATATTAAAAAAATCGAAATTTTAACAAGAATCTATATTGAATCCAAAGACAGCGTACGTTAAGAATAGTAAGACTCATTTGTAAAATTAATTATTATTATTAAGTTACTTTTTTACAATATCATTTTAATTCAAACATGGAAGTGACATTATACTGATATCTGATTACATCTATAAATTCACATACAAATAACACTTACTGAATTGAACTTCCACAATCGTCCACATCAAGAAAGAAAACTTCTGTCCAACGAATTAAGTAATTTTCTCCAGCATAATCAGTTGAAGTGTGAATACGTAAATTGGAGACTCCTTCAAAACTTTTACCATCAATAGGACTTCGAACACTACACACAAGAACAGTAACATGTTTCAAAATTTATTCATGTGAAGAATACAACACTTTATACATAATATATATTTTAAGTCATTGCACTTAATACTATTCCATATAGAAAAAAACTTATTTTAATAAAACACTTAAAATTTTTCGAAGAAAAATTAACCGTTTATTACATAGTGGATCTCAGAAGACAAACCACAAAATGCCATCTAAAGAAGGTTAAAACAATTCCATTCTTAATTGATAGGCATTCCCTTCTGATTCATGTCAATGTAGACCATATTTAGTTTGTTCTTGAGCTGCTGGATTCCAATACTTGTCAGGAAAAATACATTTGAGACACACTGTAGAGCTTATGTCACATATAACAATTTTCTTTACCTTGTCAAATAAAATTATTTGATCAAAATTTTCACTAAAAATATTCCAATTCATAAGAATCATTTTGTTCTTGAACATGATAACACTTTATTTCATTTTTTATTGCAGTGTGCACTAATTTTGAGGTCATAAGATTTAAAATTTGGTTGTATACTGTTCATTAAATATCGTTTTACATGCACACTATTTTTTTCCCATGAAGGAAAAATTTGTAGTGAAGGGTTAACACCTTGAATGCTAAAATAAATTAAAAATTCATGTGCCAATAGAAAGAGAAAATATCAAAATTTATTGTAATAAAATTTAGTATAACATGCATGCTAATTAACTCATAATCAATAGTTTCTTAAAAATTTAGTTTTTTCTTATATATTATAATATATATATATATAATGAGATAATTAAAGAGATCAAAATGCCTTACAGAGCAATTGGATAATTACCCCCACCCCCCTAATATCATACTGAACTTTAATTAACGACAACAAATTTATCTTTGACTCAACTCATGAAAAATATGTTTCAACCATAGCAAAAGTGTTACTGAAAGGAGAAGATACTTCTTTTAATTTAAAAAAAATTTATAATTTTCAATATATTTTCAAATGATCACAAGATAACTTCATTTGATAAATGAGTAGAGATATAAAATTACGAGAAAGATTCTCGAAATATCAGATGTTTAAAAGCATTAAAATAAACAATTACTTGATGTTGAATTTTTTGTCATCTCTAGTCCACTGCACAATTACAGTTTCCTCAGGATCAGCTGCATTTATTTGGCCACATTCAATAGTTAAATCTTTCATATCTCTAAGGGCCATATGAAGATTCACCATCGTTTCTTGGGGAATTTGAATAAGCAAACCATCTTCAACAATACTGAATTTTGCAGAAAGACCAGAAGTACTCTTTAGTGCTCCGCTGAAGACAATGAAGCTAGCACCAGTAACTGTTTCAAAACGTTAAAAAAGATTCTATTACATATTACATTCCACAAATAGTTTTAAAGTTTAAGTTCTTTGTCAAAAAAAAAAAAAAAAAAAAAAAAAAAAAATGACACAGGATTAAATATAATAAACTTAAAAATGCATTTCATAGGTTAATAAACAATAAAAAATAATCTAGAAGATAATTAAAACTATGTTATTCGGAGTTTTTTAGATAAATTATTAGAATAAAATTTTAAAATCACAAGAGCAGGAGTCCATGTACTGAAATCAGTAAATTGCAAAAAAAAAAAAAAATATGACAATATACAACAATAAATTTTAGGATAAGGCGAAATAAAAAATAAAATAAGATAAAATTTTTTTTACTTGAATGAGAATTACTTTTTATGAAGTAATTTTCTTGAATAAGAATTACTATTAATTAGAAATACTTTTTTTACTTTTTTAATAAGACCAGAATTACACACACTACAAAATGAGCAACATTTTTATAGCCTTTTGATGATTAGAATTCCTAAGAATGAAATTTGCATTAAAGATACAAAACTATATGAAGAACGAGAGGAAGGGGGAATCTAAGATTAATTTACCCTAGTCTGCACTGCTTGTGAAAACAAAACAAAGTAATGATTATTATAATAATATAACTTTAGTGAAAGGAAAAAAAAGGTGAGAATTTTCTCTAATTTAGCAGAAAACACATCTTATTGGTATTTCACTTTTCACTAAAATTAGCATAACTATTAATTATTTGATTTATATATTATATTGCATTGTTTAAGTATTGCACATAAGACAATGTTTCAATAGTTAAAGAAAATTAATTTTACCTATATAAGAACTTAATTATGATGCTTACAACTGATAGAAAAAAGAAAAAAAAATTAAAAAATAGCAACTCATATTAAATATCAGATTGACAGTAAATAAAAATATTAAAAATTTTAGTGAAGATGTTATAAATGTTTAAATTAAAATATTAAATACTCTAACTAGATAACTAGACTTTTTTTTGTAGCTATGTATGAAAGTAAATTTATAAACTAGACATTCTTTCTCTTCAGAATGGATGTTATTTTGTCATTTTTGAATATCAAGTAATCTACGATGATTAGATATGATCAAAATAGATATGTATCTGAAGAAAATAGTGTAATAATCATTTGCCAACTTCATTTTGAAGATGCTATATTTAATTTTTAGCATAATGTTGTTCTTTAAAAAAATACATTTTCTGAGCAAACACACATTGTAGCTATCTTTCTTCTTTTTTTAATAAAAGATTCTATTAAAAAATTCCTAAATAATGCAAAATTGAAATTTTATAACTTTTTGATTATTAGTACTAAAAATTAAAAATTTATTTAGAGAAACATAATCACCCTGAATAAGCAAATAAAAAAAATAGTAACTTAGATATTACCTCTTCTTGTGGTATTTTCAATATTAATTGCTTGAGTTTGATAATCTCCTTCTTCCTTCTGCATACACACTAAATGAGAATCAGCTTCAGTACTAAAATTTGATCCGAGAGCAAGTACATGCTCTACATTGTTGCTATTCAAAACCTTCATTACCTATTAGAACAAAAAAGAACTTATATTATCAACATTTGGTATGTAAAAAAAAAAAAAAAAAATTACACATATATGATATGTCTAAATCTTGTTTAGAATGTATTACAAAACTATTTGTTGCTTATTATAACAATAAATTGCAAGAATTCTTACTAATGGTAAACTATTTTTCTTTCCATATGTTATATAAAATTTATTTCTTCCTTTTTTTTTTTAACCTCTTAAATTGCCAAAATTAAACTAAAAATTAACTTTCACAATATTAATCTTCAGAAGAATGGATATAAGAAATAGCAATAAATTTACAGAAATTATAATTATAATTAAGAGGCATATAAAAATGTTTTATGCATATTTTCATAACCAGTTATATGAAATAACTAATTCTGGGATTAAATAGAAAAAAAAAACTTTTTTTTCATAACACACACCTTATCATAACGATTCCGTGGAATGTTTACACATGTTTTCTTTTCTTCCATATGTACAACTAAACCTGGTATAACTGGGATTGTAAATTGATAATTTCTCAAATCCTAGAGAGAATACACATATATTATATACATATAATAAATTACAGTATACAGTAAATCTCTAAAATGATTTTAATTACAGAATATATTTGATATGATCATATGTCTTCTAAATAAAGATGCTAAATATCCATAAAAGGTATTATATAAAATTGTTACATTTAAAAAAATTTCTAATTGCATAGGGATAAAGCAATTCTTGTTTATAAAAATAACATATTTAAGTGGCTAGGGATAGTGAATCAAATTGTTAAACCACCAAATGCATTTCATTATCCATTTTCGAGCAAGATTATCCTAGAGAATGACATGCATATAAATAAATGAAGCATAACATTATCAATTTAAGACAAATTCAATCATAATTATAAACTTCCAACTATCATATCAGTAGACAATCAGATTAAAACTGCTAGGTTTCAATAGCAGATACAGTTTTCCATAGAGGAAAATCATTTATATGTTAATAGGAAGCTAATCATTATCAAAGGTGTTAAATCCTCTGCAAATAGCTCTTTTTTTCTAGTGCTTGTGCAAATAAATTATTGCATGTTGTAAATAAGTCATCTAATAAATGTGTGTTGTAAGAAATGTTTGAGTTGTGTTATATACAGAAGTTCATTACTATGATACAATTGATGATGCTATGAGGGTAGAATTTCATTCATACACTTTACACCACATAGAGTCAGCTAAATTTCCATAGTTCTGATATCTATTAAAATCTGTGATTGTCCATAATGTAGTCTTTAAGATTAAGAATTTAAATTATTTGCTTAAAATGCATCTTTGTCAATTTAGAAAATAACAATTTAAAAAAAAAAAAAAAAAAAAATTGGTAGCTGAATTGATATTTTATATTGTAAACCTTAAAAATGACATACAAAATTAAATACTTAAATTTTATTTTTATTAAGTTGAAATTGGTTTTATTTTCTCGTAATTAGAACCATTTTATTTAAAAATTAGATAACTTTTTATTCTTGATATTTTACTTCATAAATTATTAGCTACATATATTTTAGTAAGTGATCTTCTTTATTTAAACTGATAAAATAAACCATCCATTACAAAAATTGTAAACAAATAAAAATAAAAGTTAACATATATGTTTAATAAACACACATTAAATGCAAAAAAATTTTAATTCATTGTCAATTGAAATGATTTTATTTCCGATTGACACTAATTTTTTTTATTTAAAAAATTCTCAATTTGCTTTATCAATAACTAAAATTACGCAACTAACTAAAACATCTTTAAAAAAAGGGAAGAATTTTAACTCACTGCTAACACACTCATAATTGTCTGCCCAATTTCAAAATATACAGGCTTTCTGTGACGTACACTAACCAGGGCACAAGGATAATCTGATAAATAAAATAAAAGAATAAGTAAAATAAAATAAAAATGGTAAGAATAAAGAAAAATAAAATGAAGAATTCAATAAATAAAGAAAATATTGGCATGCACTTGCATCTGCATTCAGCCCCCATACGAAGCATCAGACGTAGAGGAAAAACCTTGGCCCAAGGTACTTCCCATTTGTGTATGAGGATACCAACTAAATATGGTGTATTTGGCACAGTCAATTTGCTGAGGCATTGAAACGTTGGACGGACAAAAAGAAAACCTCGGTGATCACTGCTACCCAATATTTGCTCAGGAAAAATTATATGTCCTAAGTCATCAAATGTTGAACCTAGAATAGAATTATGAAAATAATAGGAAAACCAATTTTTTTTAGAAACAAGTATTGTTTTCCAATAAAAATTATGATTACCTTTGCTAGCACTATCATAAACATGAGTAAAAAGTTTGAAAATATCACGAGGAATATCCCTTTCATCAGGAAGTCTTTGTAACACAATCATTATTTCATCTTGGCCAACATTACACAAACCATGACTCGTAAAACACCAACACTCATATCCAAAACAGCAATCCACTGAAATATATATATATATATTTACACTCAACTTTTAATTTTTATTTAAAGACTATAGCATATAATAAAATTGAAAAAGAAAACATACATTTTGTAAGTTTTACATATAAATATAAGTTCTTCATGAGGGCAAAACTGACTGCCTTTTGCTGATCATCTGAAAAATATGCATCATGTTTTATAAAAACATATATAAAAAAGTTAACATTCAGTGATAAAGACATGTAAGGCAAGAAAGAAACAAGTTAACACAATAAATAACATTGAACAGAAATAGCACAAAGAATTACAAATCTATACAATGAAATTTAAGGCATACTATTATTCTAAAAAAGTTTTAGCAAATAATTACACAAGTTAAGAGGTTGTGAATATTACATAATAAAAAATTAAAACATATATTTTTTTTTGAATAAGAAAGAAATATATACTTCATATTTTAATGAATTTTTTTCAAAATAATATACATACATTTTTCAAAGAATTATACATAACCAATATTAATTTTTAAATCTTACAGAAAAAATTTGCCAAAAATTTATTTACCTTGAATTTTCTCAAAAATATGATTCCAATCAATTTTATCATTTTCACAGCCTATAAAAAATTAAAAATATCACGATAATAAGTAAAAAAATAAATGTGTATATGCAAAGCTTTTATTATTAACTTTATACATTTTTCTTTTTTCCTTTCTCACCTTTATAGCAAATATTTTCATAATACAGGAATTTATAACAAAATTACTAACTGCCAATGAAAATAGCAAACAACATAACAAATAATGTAAATAAATGATTAATTTATTTAGAAATATTCTAATTTTTTTTTAAAAAATATTCTTTATTTCGAAGTTTCTTGTTGTAATTCAGTATCTCTTTAAATAAGCAGGACAAAGACATATAACGGTTTTTATTATTTAACTAATTAATTAAAATAGCAAAATATTCATTTACATAAATAAGGAAAGATTTATATAAACTATGCAACCAGACAAAGGAGGGTAAAATATTTTTGTCGACAAATCTTATTGCATCAGTTAAAAAAAACATACAGAACATATTTCCCTTAGCATTCTTAGTAGTTAAAACTATATTTTAGTAAAAAATCAATAAAATTGATACAAAACAGTATAGGATTATTATTTTAATTTAAATTTTTTTTCCAAAGTACTAAATTTATTTTTATCTAAATAAATATACAATAAATGGTTAAAAATGAAAATATTGCAAGCATTACAATAAAGCTAACCTGTCTGTAAGACTATAGGAGGTAAAAGTCCTTCTCCATCGGAAACAATAATTTTCTTCTGACGACTTTTTTGATGGAGAGTTACAGGCATAGATCCTTGTTTAGAATCTCCTACAATAAAACAAAATAAAGACAAAAGTTTACATATAAGAAAAAATTTTCTTAAAAGACTCAAACATAAGCACATCACTAAGCATTATAATAATTACAAACAAGCAACTATAAAATTAGAGCCAAGATGAAGATCTTTGTAAGTACATTGTAACTTTTTTAATTGTTTATTTATGCTATTGAATATTAAAAATTTATATACATTTATGTACCTGTATTTAGTTGCTAATCTGCATAAAAACATCTGTTTTTTATCATAAAATTTTAAGATATACTTTTAAAAATCAAAACTATATAAACAATTTTTACACTGGGAATGAATTAAGAAGAATAGAGAGAGAATAATTTCAGAATTAAGAGTTGAACCCTTTAAAAAATGCCTGGATCTGAACAATGTTATATCAGCTAGCAATATTTTCAGCACCACAAGTTCTACTAAAGACACCCTAAATTATCAAAGTGTATTGAACCCCCATCACAAAAGATTATGTATCAAACCACTTGATGTTCTATCAATATGTGTTCTCTGTTCAAAATCACAGTGTAACTTTTCAGGGTGTCCTTACAATACAAGAAAATATGTTGCCTCCCATCCTAAAGTCAATATCTGGGAAGAAAGAATGAAATAACAATCACTAAATTAAAGCCTATAAACCAATATCCAGCCTACACCTCAAACCCCTGCTGCTTCCTTTATCATCAACATCACTTCAATCCTTCTTGTTTGTATATTGTTAAATATCTTCTCTGCTCTTAACTCTACAATTTCCACTATTAGAATTTAATAATCTGAATATTATCAACTGCATAAGTTGGAATTCAAAGGACATTAAAGGAACCTTTCATTAAATATTACAATCCTTACATCCACAGTATCCAGGAGACATACTTAAGTCCCAGTGATAATATTAAAATCTCCAACTATGCTACTTACTGAACAGACATAACTCATTGTGGAGGAGATATAGCTATCTTCATCAGAAACATCATTAATCATCAAATCATATTCAACTAAGCCAATTCTTGTTGCCTGATCTATACTAGTGCTTTAAAAGGATGCATCCAATCCTCATCTTATAATATATTGACTTTCCTCAAACTCTACATCAACCCTGCCTCTATGTAGTAAACTCAGCAGCACTAAATCTGAGGAAATTAAAATTAACCTGAATGCCACAATAACCTGAATTTAAAGCTGTTATATTTAAGAATGATTACTCTAGGGCCAATTGAAAAGAACCAACTTTTTAATGAAAAAAAGTAAAAATCGATTCACTCACCAATAGAAGCCATGTCAAAGATAAATTTTGGAACAAGATTTATTTGACCTTCTGACTCACTGGACAATATTCAACATTTTTTATCTTTCGAACAAAATCTTTCTCTATAAGCAGGTATACTCCTAACATAAGCAGAATATGTATTTTGGTATTGACAGCTATACTCCAAACAAGTCCTCAAATTTAAAGTTTTAAGAATAATAACTAAGTGCTCCTTAGTACATCAGAAATTCATGAATATCTCAAAATTGTGCCCACTAACTACTACTTCACTAAATTATTTAGATATCTATTCAGCAGCATAATCAGTCAAGCAAATTTTATTAGCAAAGACCCAAATTATCCCTGCATTATCCCGCCATTACATTATCAACAAAAATTGCATAGGATTTTCTACTTTTTGCCAATTTGATTTTACTTCTACAAAATTGGGAAAAGTGGCATACAAAAATTGCTTTTAGTTATTTCCCAATGACTACATGCAATATGTAGTAGTGGCATCTCTTATAGTTTGACTTAACAATGACTTTTGTTTTTGACAGTTATCTATATATGAATAGTTTCTAATTTCAATGCAACACAGACTAATTTTAAGAGAGGAAAAAACAAACAATAGAAAGCAATACAATAGTATATAAAAAAAAAGTTATGCATAAATTACAAATATCCATAATAATGCACAATAAATCATAAAAACGTTCCCTGTAAGAAAAGGAGGAAAGCCTTGAATTCACAGCCTACAAAAAGCAAGTTGTTGAGAACTATACTCAGGATTGTTAATTTTAATTAAAAAACAATGCCACTACATCAGGAAAAATTTATTTATTTACATAAAACAATCTGAAACAAAAAAATTAACAAACCAGAAATTATCTTGTCCACTCTTTTCCTACCTATGCGTCGATATACAGGTACAGTGTCTACAGGTTCAGTGAGATCTGTTAAATCTCCACCAGGTCTTATCCCATCAGAAAAAATAACTTGCTTAGGCTCTCTTCGTGGTTTGTTTCCTAAAACAAAGCAGAAAAACTAGTAAGCAATTTTTAATATTTCAGCTTATATAAAAATTCAATTAAAATTATAACAATACAAAATCACGATTATTTCTATCAATTTTTACCACGCAGTTCATCTTAATTTATATGATTTAAGAAGTCAATTAGACTAGAGGTTTTTAAACTTTTTGACTTTGTGCCCTTTCACTCTTAACAAAAGAAAAGTATTATTGAAAACTTTAAAATATTTCAAGGCTATAATGGTATTTAGTTAAACAATGAGTCATTTTTCATTATTTAACTAAACACCATTATAGCCTTGAAATTTTTAAAATTTACTTTCTATAGGAGTCAGTGTGATATGAAATGTATTTTTGTTTACACAAAATTAGAAAATATAAAAAAAGTTATTACTTGAATTAACCAATGAATAATATAAATAACAACATATAGGTATAAATCTTTTGATTAATAAACTACTAAATAATTAGATAACCTTCTTTTAATGATTTTTCTTCAAATTATGATATAGAATAACCTCTAAGTGTTTTAAGAAGTATTTAATGTTGAACATAACAGCCAAAGCAAAAATGTCACTACTGAATAAGCTATGAAAATAAGAAAACCCCAGATTTTCTTACAAATCCTAAAGATAATTTCAATAAATTTTCAAGAGCAATTATAGCAATTTTGAAATTCGTAAATAAAACAAGTGATTCTCCAAAATTTATTTCCATATGTTTATTTTTTGACAATTTCCTCGATTGATTTAGATACTTCAATTGTGTGTATTTGAAGTACGCTTTGCCCTTAATCGCATCTCACAGTTTACATATATCAAAGAGTCTCAAAGTTTCTTTTAAATGTATAATTATCAAATACTAATTTTTTTTCTGTTAGTTAAAAAAATATTGCTTGCCCAACATAGAAAGTAAGATACATATATTTAAAACAATTTCTACTCTGAAAAGCCAATTTGTTGATTTTCAGTAAAAGAAAAAGTTTAATTATGAAAGCAACATTTATCAGAAATATGAATAAAGTTAAAATAAATAAAAACTAAAACAAATACAGAACTATATTTTTAATGTGTGTAAAATTAAAAAAAAATATTTTTCTTAATTATTTTATGAAGTCCTTTTTGTCATTTTGCTCATCAAATTCTAACATTAAATATTATTACTTATACATTGAACATTTTTAAACACCCGCCAAATAATATTACATTGTCATACATATCACATTAAAGAATATTATCACATTATCTATTTGCAACGGCTGAAAAATTTTAACAATTAAATCAATACAAAATAACATATAAAGCACATAGTTCTATATATATATATATATATATATATACATATGAAAATGTTACACAAAACAATGATCAACTGAAACCTCTAGAAGTATTTCTGAAGCCTAAAAACTGTTAATTTTCTATTAGATCAGAAATAAATTAACTTAATTAATTCATAAAACACCTAAACCACTGCAATAAAGAAAAAAAAATCACTGATACAAAAATTATTGCACTAAGAACTATATAATTAAAAAAAAGGTACAAGTTCAGGAAAAGAACCACTGTCAGAACCATAAGAAATTATCTTTTCAGAATATAACTTCATTAAAAACCAAAACATGCAATTTACAACCTGTTAACACAAGAAACAAATATTATTAACAGTTAGGGATAATAAATCTTTTGAAACTAAAAAAGTTTTGAGACAAAATTTACATTTAATTGAGTAAATTACATTTTAGTTATGAATTATATTTAAAAAAAAAAATTACATTCTTTTGTCACTTTCACTAGAATGGAGTGGGCCACTGTTCCCATAAAATAGTACACAAATACAAAAACACAATCAAAATATATTTGTTCAACAACAATGCAATGTAATGAAGTGAAATGAAAATAAAATGCAAAAGATCAATTAAAATTAATGAAATATCAATTGAAGATTTAAAAAAAGTAGTGGAAAGAAATAATGAAAATAATTTTCCCATGTGATTTTTATGCAAGGAAATTAGCATAACTATAACATCACTCTTGATACATATGGAAATAGAAGAAGATTATATCTCTATTAGAAGATCCTCAATTCAAATTCTCCTCGTTCTATATTTTACAACCAATTTTTGGTCATGAAGATCTATTACTAAAATATAATGCATAAAAGTCCAAACTACATCAAGGTTTAAGCAAATAATTACTAAAAATTCAACATGCAATTCTATTACAATCAATTTCAAATTAAAACAATTATACTGAGAGCTTCATTTTTATTTGTTGTACCAATTTTGCAAACATTTACGATGATTTCAACATTTTTCTCTTTTACAGGTTTTTGATTCAAAATCACACCTTTGAACAAATATTTGCCATTTAATAGAACTTTCATTTTCAAGTTCCATAATTATCTTCTTTTAATAATTCAATTCTCTTTGGGTTAATATTCATCTTTAGTGATTAGGATATTGAGTCAAGTTCATACTTTATCAAAAGGGATGCATCTAATCATTAAGATTTTTTTCCAGTGATGCTTGGCTACCAGATTGATGATTATATATGTCAAAATTATACATTATTTCAAATGAAGGTTGTTTTCATTCTAAACAAACAAAACTTAGGAAAACAAATCACTTGAGTATAATTGACTCATTCTACAAACACGGAAAAATAGTGCAGAACTGAGTTGTCATCAAAGTAGCTGAAAATGTAAAAAATATCCCACAATTTTCCATGATTTTATTAATGTAGTTATTATCAAAGTTTCATAAGTGGCAATTTTCAAATTATAAAAATCTGATATGCAAAATATGACATAATTAATATGAAGAAACACAATTGGAAAAAGTAAGCATTTATTAAATCAACAATACTAAAAAATTCATTAACAAAAAAAATGACTATTTTTAAAATTTTATTATAAGGACAATGTAGCTGATTGGTGAAGTAAAATTACTCATTCTATGGTATGTTTGAATATTTTAAGGGATATTTGATACTTTTAATTTCTAAAATTAGAAGAATTTTTTTCCCAATTATCTGAATTGAAAACTGCTAAAAAATCCAACCTCTTCTGGGTATGTCAGAAGAATTGCCATACATGAAATCATATTTTGAACATAGAAGATAGTAATTATATACTTAAATTTTTTTTTAATAAAATAGCTGCTTTAAATAATTTTAATGGATAGATGGTTTAATATTTTATTAGATAGATTCCCTGGGAGGCATTTCATTGTTTCTCAAGTAATAGTAGTAGTGGTGGTGATGGATTTTGTCCAACGAAATATATTTTTGACAAAAACTATCAAAAGTTTAAAAAATAAGCTTAGAAAAAAAAAATAAGAATATTTTTAATACTTGAAGTCCTCAAAATACTTCAGCTTCAAGCTAGGGAAAAAATGTAATTTAGTATGGTAATTAACTGCAATACATGAATGGAAATGGAAATCCAAATTATGGTGTATTATTTACCAGAGTAAAAAATTCCAAAAACTTCATAATATTATTCAGTGAAAACTTGAAAAATTTTTATAATTTTTTTTAATTCCTTATTAATATTTCCTTAAATTTTTCCAGTGCTATGCTATGGTATATGCTGTTATAAAATCTACATCTTTTATTTAAGATATATTATACATGAATTTACATAATTGATGACAGAAAAACTATTAATGCAATTTTCAAAATATTTTTATAAATCTTCAAGACAGTTATAACATAACTCAATGAAATTTAAAATAATAAATTTTTGAAATCAATTCCTTATTTTGTAATAATTCTTAAAAATGCTAGCATAAATTAAACTACCTCTTTTAAGGACACCAATAGGGACCATAACAGTTGGTGGAGGTCTTGGCACTGATGACTGAATTTGTTGCAAAGGTGGAATTGTTGAGCAATAGTCATCAGGATTATTTGGATGAGGCCTCCACATGCCTTTATCCCCAAAATTTGTAGAAGGGATTTGTGGACTTGGAGAAAAATTTGGACTACTTCCACATGAACTTGAACTTGGAGAATCAGATGGAGCAGGTAATGGATCAGTATGTAATGCTACAAGCATAATTTAAAAGAATAAATAATTACTTCAAGCATTATACTTCAAATAAGAATAAACAGAGAAAAAAATTTTCAAATGTATTTGTTATTATTTTTAAAAATTTTTGCAATAGATTCATAGTATAAAAAGTATCATCATACATAAGAATAAAATGTTTCATAAAATAAAAAAGTATAAAAGTATAAAAAATAAAAAGTTAATACATACAATAAATTTAAAAAAATTAACATAACATGAATATTGTATCAAGTATTATTTTTTTACTTTTATCATAATTTTTTTGGGGGTTTTTCAATAATGAACAAATTTCCTAGAATGCACAATATTTTTGAAGAAATTGTTTTTGTTTCAAGATCTAAAAATAAACTATTTACTACCAAAAAAATATAAATATGAGTAACAAACCTAGCATAAAAATAAAAAACATAAAAATAACATAAAATAATAAATAAAACATATATATATAAATAAACAAAAGTAACATAGCATAAAAATTGTATAATCCTTAAGTATAATATTACATTTACTTAATTAAGAGAAAAAAAGATTAAGTTAAAAATTAACTTCCCTTTTGGTTAATTTGTCTCCAGAACTACTGAACAGATTAATGAAAGTTAAGTACAAAAAGGTAGATAAAGTACAAAAAATTATGATATGCAAGCATCATCATCTATTACACTTCTCAGCATCAGAATTGTAAAACAGAACTAACAAAAATAATTTTTTTAAATGGATTAATAGGGGCTATCTTACAGTTGAACAACTCTCAAAATATGAATTCATATCGGAAAACAAGCAATTTACGATTCCTACTCCTCCAATAAAGCTGTTTTCAGGTTTTGGATGATTCTCGGTCAGGGATGAGCAAACTACAACTTATGGGCCAGGTCCAGCCTGCCTGTAGGTTCTACCGAACCCACAGCAAATTAAAAAAATATATCTATATAATATATTTAAGATTCTGTACAATATTGTACAGAACTTGCACCAAAACAGAAACGGATGTCACATGACAGGCACAGAAAACAAGTTCGTGTGAAAGAGGTCTGTATCTCATTTCATTGACATTTACACTATGCTAAACTCTGCCCAACATCTTTCTGTAGTAGCACAAGCACAGAGAAGTATAGCAAGACTTACATCTCCCCTTGAAAATTTCTCAGTAAGTGATATTTATGGATAGTCTTTCTAAAATGAATAAAAGTACTCTCTCTTTTTTTAACAAATATGGAACATTTAGTGCCATAATAAAGTATCTTTACTAGTCCTAATATTAAATACTGTTGAAGAAAATTAACAAATGGCACAACCTAGTGAATATATGAATGTCTTTCTATAATTGCCTGTGGACACGAGTTCTAATATTACATTGAATGGAGAGATAGATACACAGCGTCATTGTAAATAATGATGAAATTATTCAAATGTTGCCAGTGCTTGTTTGAGTTATTGTTGTTATTTGTAAAATGTTTCAACTCCAAAATGTCCAAATCCAAAAACAAAGTTGATGAGTGTTATGCATTTAAAGATGAATGGACCTGGAAATAATTTTTTATAGTTATAAAGGATAAACCAGTGTGTCTCATCTGCAATGAAGCTGCAGCAATCTTCAAGGAATATAACATTTCCCTCATAGCATAAGAATTCCAATTACAAAGCAATATCCGAATATGAAAGAAAACAAAAAGCAGAATATCTTTGTAAAGAATTATCAGGCCGACAAAATTGTTTTAAGAAAGTAAACAGTAATCGGGAAGCAGCTGCACAAGCATGTTATATTGTAGGATACAATATTGCTAAAAGTAATAAAACTCTCAATGATGGGGAGTTCATCAAACAATGCATGTTCATTTATGATGTTTATGTCCTGACAAGAAAAAGAATGAGAATGTGGGGGGGAGAAAATTATCTTGGGGGGGAAAAAAAACAGTGACTTCTAGAGTCAAAGCCACCAATAAAAATCTGATATCACAGTTAGAGCAAAGATTCGCCAGTTTAAATTCTGCTTCATATCTATGGATGAAAACACTGATATAACTGATACTGCTCAACTAGTATTATCATATTATTATTTACAAGAGGCATTGTTGAGAACTTTGAAATTATAGAGGAACATATGCATGCAGTCGTGAAGGGGAACTACAAATTGATGTGATATTTTTTATGCATTTCTGAGAGAACTTTCAAATTAAAGAAACATATATAATTTTCAAAGTACCTATAATAAACATAAGTAATATTACAACTGATGGAACAATCAAATATGACAGGAAAAAAAAAATGGATTTCATGGATTGTTTAACCAAAACTTTTCCAGCAGCAATGTTGTATTCCTACATTGCGTTATACATCAAGATGTCCTATGTAAAACTGCATTTAATATGAGACCCGTGATGATGCTTGATGTAATCATGGGGCTTGTAAATACTATTCGATCTTGTGGACTTGTACACAAGCAGTTTTGAGATATTTTTCAGCCCATGCGATTTGAATACTGTGGTGTGTTGGATGGATTACATGAAAGTAAGGTGGCTTAGTGCCATGATGTGTTTGGCAACTAAAAGATGCCATTGTGTCATTCTTCCATAAGAAAGAGGTTCTAAGGGGTGTAAAATGTTAGAAGATACGACAAATTTTTTGGATTTTGCACAGAACTTCTTTGTCATACAAATGTCAAAATGAAAGGAAAAAAAAATACCTATCAATGACATCTAGACCTATCTCAAAGGTGTTAAACTAAAACTTGATCTGTTTGCTGGGCAGATTTTTGCTAAGAATGACGAGGTTAAATTCAATAACGTGAGTAAATGAAGACAAGCTTAAGAGTTATTATGAAGATGGCCTGAGAAAACTGCATTTTGAGTTTAAACACAGATTTCGATGCCATTCAAACAGAAATTGAATATTTTCACCATGACTTACAATGTAAATTAAGCAGAGAGGCCGGATTTGCAATTTGAATTAATTGAATTACAATCAAAAAATCATCTCAAGCAGTTGTTTCTTAAAGTTCCGAAATTAAAGTTTCACAAATCATTGTGAAATGTAAATTTCCCAAATGTAATATCTCATGCCCAGAAAGTTAGTGCCATGTTTGTTTCATTTTATAAATGTGAACAAGTGTTTTCTACCATGAACCTTAAGAAGAATTCTATTACAAATAAACTGACAGATCAGCATTTAGCATCACTTCTCAGAATTAGTAGATCACGGTTTGAATCTGCATTTAAGGAGCTTTTAAAAATACAGCTTCAGTTCCACTCATCACATTAATATTTGTACTGTAAAATTTGTAAAATCTTTTCAAGTTTTTATATTGGCCTGCTAAATTTTTTTACCTGTTCCCAAAGAAGTTTGCACATCATTGTCCTAGGAGGTGGATGGAGAGTAACTGCTTAACTAACAGCATCACAGACGTGTTTTATAATCCACCTGATGCATTTACTAACTTTCTAAAAATTTACCAACCAGATGAGCTCAATGTGAGCATGAAATCAGAGCCAACAGTACTAATGAAAACCCAACAAGATCTCATCCTTCAGCACACAGTTTCTGGACAAGAACAAAAGGTCTCCAATAGTGTTATTTTTACACTACTACCATGAAAACACTTGTTTCTCTTCCATCTTCTGCCACCTACTAAACATTTTTTTACACTATTTCTACAAACAATATTGTCAACTTACAGAATAAAAGTGTAAAATTTCAAAATTTTATGAAATAATTAAGGTTTTTATTATACTGACACATGTGCAATTATATATTTCATGGTATTATGAATTTTTTAATGCTGTGTTAACCATATAAGTTATACTCATATGTAAAAACATACAAAGAAAATATCAGAAATATTTTTTTTTTAAATATTCACCTGAACTTAAAATATCAGCACAAGGTTGGCAAATCCTGTCCTCTTTGTTTAAATACGATAAATAAGCTTTTTGGTTACAGCAACGAGAACAAAGGACCTAAATATAAAATTCATTTTATAAAAAGTTTGCAATATTTCTAAAATTTAATGCTTAGAATAGACCAAATATTACCTTTCTTAATTTGTTGAAAGAGATTAAAACTAACTAATCTTTTTATCACAAGAATTCAATAACATTTACACTATCAGAAGTTATAATAAGGAAACAGACAACTCTTGATTGTGTGAAGTAATAAAATAAAATAATCATGCTTTAGAATAAAAATGAAAATTTTAAACATCCATATAAATTATTTAAAATGAAAAAACATAAGTAAGCCTATACAAGTTAAAGACCATAAATATTTATGTATTTGTGATGCATAGTTGCCAATCCTCAGACTAAGTAGAAAGCCAAGTTAAAATCTGTAGTTTTTAATTTTTAACAATTTTTTTAATAATAATTTATCATTTCTCGAGAAGACAAATAATTTACTAATTATTAAACACTTGTAATAGTTAATATGCATAATAGTTTTGATATATTATTTTACAGAATTATATGCATAAAAGATATTCTTCCAGTTGAAATAAGAACATTGATCTTAATCATTTTAACTTCAACAAAATTCAAGGCAATAAGTATTTTATTTAATATATTTATATTTTTATTAATGTAAGTTGATATTTTAGTATTATAAAATTTCACTACTGTAAAATGTTTTCAAAACATTATTGATTATGTAAACAACGTTCAGTTAATGAATTCAATATAAATTTGAGAATCATATCAATCTATTACAATTAACCCTCATAAAATCTCATTTGGTACCTCAACATGCCAAAAGACAGGAGTGGTATCTTAAAAGGGCTCCAATTCTATTTAATAATTTTAAGTGGTCCACATTAGAAAATATTTTTTGTTTTAAGATTATATCAATACAAGTGCAAACTATTCAATTGTAGATATTTTCTAATCATCAAACATTATATTGATATTTTGATTATTTTATTATGATTTTGTAGATGTGTTTAATATTTCCCACAGAACTTTTTTTTTTCAAAATACCTTGTCAATTATCTGAAGAATTTTCAATTTTGTATTCCTAAATCTATAAATGGGGCCTGAATTTTTTTTCGAGTGGCTAGCGCTCTGGCGCTCGGTACCACAGGTTTCGGGTTTGAGTCCCGGCGGTGCCATGGATGTTTGTAGTGGTGAATCCACTTTAAGCTGTAGGTCCTGGTCTCATATGACTGTTGAGCATTGGGTGTAGAGCTGACAACCCTACCCCATAAAAAAAAGAGAAACATATCTCCTTTCGAAATCTGCCAGTGGGTAGACGGCGTTGGCCACACTGGGCTGTTGCGTCAATAATGACGATGATCGATATATATATTTCATATCAAGCATTACATTCCTCACTGAAATGAAGATAAATATCTTATTCTGAAATGAAGTGGCAGTGAATTGTAATTGTGATGAATTATGATGATTAATTTGTCACAAAATACTTTGAAAAAAAAAATATAACGTTCAATCAACTATAGCAAAAATTCATATAATGAGCTGACCTTGCAAACCTGAAACAAATGATTTTAGACTTTTGGAATTTAGAACATGGTTCAACTGATAATGAATTAGCCTTTCCATTCATCTTTCCATTTTACAGAGAGCAGATCAGAAAATATATAATTTCAAAATTACGATATATCACTTATTTACCTTTAAAGGGAAAGCTTATAGCATTTTTTAACAATTGACCATGCACACATATGCATTTAAACTTTCCTATAACCTTAAAAATTAAACAACAAAGTAAATTTTCAATGTGTAAACATTTTTTTTTTCAAGGAGTCACCACTCCTTGAAAAAAAAAATGAAAAGAACATAGATGAAAAGAACAGTTTTCTATCTTGAATAATACTATTATTTTATAAAATCTGGGGGCTAGGTTGGCAGATAATGAGAAGGAATTTTACAAAGGTAGTGTTTCAAACATTAGAAGGTTTTTAATTCTACACTTAGTGAATAGTAAGAATATTAGTTTAGAAATTTAAAGGTTTAGTTTTAGCTTTAGCAGTTGACTATTTTAAACTACATTTTGAAAAGGAGGATAAAATGCATAGAAACTGCAGACAATTCATAAAGATTGGCAACTAAATATTCATTTTAAGAGAAGTTACAAAGACTTGCATACCTTTCCACACCCTCGACAATGGTGCCTTCTTTTTATAACAGTGAATTTCATATTACAATGCATACAATTCAGGGCATTTGCATCTGGTATCCAATAGGGCTTAACAATGCCTATTTGTGGTGATGGTTTCACACATGGAACAAATTCTAAAAAGATTTAAAAAATCGTCTTTAATTGTATGTATTTATAAAAAAAAAAATAGCATTTTAAATTTAAAAGACTGTCACATACCTGAAACACTTGACTCTTCCACTGAAGTTTGAGGCAAAGAATCTACTTCAATGAGTGCTTCATTATTAGAGTCAGAGTGATCTATATCAGTAGAATTTTCAGAAGAAGCAGTTAGAAGAGAAGGAAGATCAAGTGTTGTAGGCCGCTGTAATCGTGGTGATGTATAATCATCTTTGTTAGAGTTTAAAATTTCTTCTGAACTATTCAATATTTCTTCATCCATTGCCTTTTTTTCTAAACTTGTTTCATCGGTATTTCCTAAAGTAACTGACGCATTAATAACATTTGAAAAAGATTTTTCATGCTGTGTTTCTTCTTTCACTTTCTCATTTAACGGTTGCAAATTATTTCCCGAATCATTCAAACTAACAAAATTTTCAGATTTGGAATTACAATTTTCTACATGACATTTGACATCATCAGATAAATTTGGCTTTGTTTCATCAAGCATTTCAGAAATTTTTGATTTGTCAGTCAAATCCAGATTTTCTTGATATGCATGTTTTGTAAGATCATTATTACAATAATCAAGCTTAGGTCTAGCCCCAGCAAATACATTGGAAACTTGAGTGCTATTATTTATATCAATTACACTTAAAGAATTATCTACATATGTTTCAGACTGATTTCCATCATTTTGATCTTGCAAAGATGAAGCAGAAACAAGTGAATTTTCATTAGTTTGAAATTTTCTTGGAATATCAGTATTGCAAGAAGATTCAATATTCAAAAAATTACCATCAAGATCCCATTTTTCTTTCACTATATCAATAGATTCAGCATTTGCAATTTCCGGTGGACTATTTCCACTTATGTCTTCTGTCGAACTTACACCTGAATCATCATCCTGAATGCTGAAAGCATTTTCTAGATTTAAATTATTTGCTTGACCATCAATATTATGAAAATTATTTTCACTATTTAAAGAATTTTGGTTACCTTGTTCACTTTTAATATTATGACTCTGTGTATCATTTAAATCTTCAGTACCATTAGCATTACTGCCATTTATTATTTGATTAGCATATTGTTTTGATGAAGACTCAGATAAAGAATCACTAATTTGTTTTTCTTCTTTTTGAGATTCTATTTCAGATGAGTTATCTGAATGTAAATCATTTTTAAGATATGAAAAGGCAGGAATCTTAGGCTCCTCTATTAAATATTTTTTTACTTCAATGTTAGTTTCATTATTTAATTTTTCAAGCAATTCAGTATTTTTCTGAGAAACAGTTGAAAATTCTTGCTTAGAATCAATTTCATTTTTTGACTCATATGGATTATGTAAATCCTTGGAATTTTCCACAAATTCACTATTGGGTTCCGACTCCTTATTGCTCAATGAATTATTTTCTTCAGCTAATGAGTTTGGTTCAGATATATTACAATCATCTGTATCTAGGTAACTATTTTTGCAAATAAAATCTCCTGAACAAATATTATCTTCAGTTGAAAGAAGTGAAACATCTTTAATTTGAGATTCATTAGTATTCACTATACTTTTTTCTTGTACTGAGACACACAATATTTCTTCAGGACTACAATTATTCAAGGCATACTGCTGTGGAATACCATTAGGTGTACAACTGACAGATTGAGAGTAATCTGTATTTGTATTGATCAAATCTGAATCCGAGTTGCATGGTTTATAAAAAATATCATAAGTTAAATATTTTGAGTCTATCTCATCATCATTCTGCCCTTCTTTTTTTGTAAAGCTCCCAGACACAATACTAGAGCTTGAAAAATTTTTCTCTGAATCAAAAGTATGATAAAAATTAGATGTCAAATGATCCCCAGAAATCCTAAAATCCTCATTTGATAATGAGAATTTTGAATTTGATTTGTGATCTAAAGTAGTTATAGATTTATCCACTTGAGGTATGGTATTACTGAACTTATTCTCAACCCATGAATTATCAGTAATTTGTTCTTCTAATGTTGAGCTATTTGCAGCTACATAGTGTTCAATAACTGAATCATCAGATTGTTTATCTGCAAGCACTTTAAGAGCTAGAATAAAAATATATATATATTGGAAACTGTTACTATTACATAAAACCAAAATTTAAAAAAATGTAAATAAATAAAATAATTAGAAATAAATGCCAAAACCTTAAGATGTTAATAAAGTTTTTAACTTATATTCAATTAATAACAGTCAATAATCAGTCACACAGAGTAAGGTAGTAGAATAAGTACATATAATAAAGCTATACAAATTATTTGATAATTGTTATAACTTTTTAAATTTAATAATAACAATTACTACAATATTACAGGGTGGCTACAGAAGCTGTGAAAAAAATTTCCTGACATCACAGACTGAAGTTAAAATATTTCCTTTACTTACAGCTGCTAATTACACCTCTATTTTTACATGATAGATACACTTCTGAAGAATATGTGTAAAAAAATATATTGCATCTATAGACAAATAGAAGATTGGTTCCAGTCCTAAGAAATCAGCAAAAATAATACAATGCACCATGAGTTTTCATGTTAGGATCTTAAACATTTCATTTCATATTGCATATGCATTATACAAAGTAAATTATCATTTGAAAAGGAAAAAAACATGTCACTAATTCATGAAGACAAAAATTAAGCAAAACAATATGAGTTACACATAAAAAGATTTTATTTGTTGTAACTTTTTGACAAACGCATACATTTACATACGACTCCAATATTATTGCTGTCATTACAAATGTCTTGGTTATAGTCTTCGCATTCCATTGGTGAAATTCTTTCTGTAATTTCTTGAACAAAACTAGAACTAGCTTCCTGTGGTGTCAATGTTTCAGTGGATTTGAGAACAAATTCAACAATTAATCATTGTATTTGTGTTTTGACTAAGCCAAAACTATTCTCTGTAAGGGGACATTAATGACTTCAGATCACACTTCCTAGCTCGTTTCTCATTAGGATCAGTTTGTCCAAAGTGTGTATTGAAATGTTCAGTTTACATAATATGTTTTAAATGTCGCAATTATACCTTGATCTAACATTTGTATCAAGGATGTAATATTATGCAGCAGAAAACAAAATTGCATGTTGTATTTTTAATTCAAGATCCTTGACGTGATCCTCCTCTGTTACGAAACATTTATTAAACCATTCAATAAAGATACCTGTGCTGATCCAAGCTTTTTTTGTTTGCCATCTAGTCAGTTGGCAATTTATTCAAATCTACACCTTTCATTGAACATGCTTTTAGGACTCAATTTGAAAGCAGAGGTTTTAACAATGATCTCCTGTTTTAACAATGAAGCATTGGAGCAAAATAAAAAGGTCACACTATCCTTAGCTACCTTAAACCCACCAGTTTTTTCTGTGTTTTTGCTATGTAAGTTCTGTTCATCATTTTTTTTATCTGCATTCTAAACCTGATCAGAAATGTAGCCTCCAACTTCAATTATTTTAGCAGCAACTTTTGCAGAAATTCTTTAGCAGCCGATCCATCTGCAGATACAGGTTCATCTTTAATTTTTTTGGATTAGTAATTTTGGTAAATCAGTTTGGATTTTAATTTTTTTGAGAAAATGTGTCATCTAATCTATACTTGCAGAAAATTCATATTTTTTGTTTAACTCAGATAAAGTGCCTGGTTCTATTTCTTCAATTTGTCTACACATTCTTAATGCTGTTTGCTTGATGGCATTTCCGTCTACTTGTACTCTTTTTTGTGATTCATCTTCTATCCACATTACCAGAGTTTTTTCCATTGTCTCTTTGACAATATCTCTTGTGTAGGATGATGATTTAGCACTTAACTTTGTTCCAGAACATAGCGACTTTCTAATAGCAGTTTTAGTTTCCTGATAGTTCTTATGGTAGCTTCATGTACACCAAAAAGTTATTTAATACGAAAAAAAAAAAATATTTTTATGAAATTTAATTTTAAAAAACTGAATGAAATCCTAAAAAATCTATTAAAACAGTATGTTACAGTAAACCCCGTGAATTATTACAAGATAACCGCTCTTACTAAAATAAATACAGATCAATTATTTTATTAAAATTTTTTTTATTAAGATTATTAAAAGTGATTTAAATGATTTATTTTAACAATTATCTTCTTTTTTAAGAACTAGAGAAAAGAAATATGTCAAGAAATGGCGAACGGCAATTCTCCCTGAATGCGTTTTTTAAAGGCGACACCGTACCATTGAATTTTACTTTTTTTTCTCTATGTACACATATATTAGAGGCCCTATTTAAGAGAGCAAAATTAGCAATAAAACATTTCCTAGTAATTAAACACAAAAATAAATTAAAGTATACATTCAATGTAAATGCTAAAGGACACTTGATTAAATAATTTATGTCTACTACACTTAAAATATATATAAATAATAATTCATCGTATTTAATACACAATAAAAAATATTAAAAACCATATTAAAATCCTAATTTTTTATAAATTGGCTTAAGCAAATAGCATGAATACAAATAATAGAAAACACACACAATATTGAAAGACACATTTAAAAATGAGATATAAATTGGACAACCAATCATGAAAAAAAAAAATAATAATCGGACATCCGGGTGACGTAAAATGAGTAATTATTTAAGTTGCCCAGCATGCTTCATTACAAAATCGCCGATCGCGTACCTGCTTGGCGCGAAATGCTCTCGTAGGCAATTTACCCTGATTTTTCAGAATTTTCCAGATTGATAAAATTTTCCAACTTTCTGGTTCTGTCGCCACTCTGTATTATTATACAATTAAAGTACAATACAAGTATCAGTGCTTAAACTATACATGTGTTTATTACTTTTAATGAAATTTTAAAGGTTTTGAAATGGGATTTGTTACATGAGGTTTCCATTTAAAAAATAATGCTTTTATATCCCCACTATCAGGATTGATTCCAAATGGCAAAAACAAATGAGAAATGTGCAATTCAATGGCAGTCAGAAGTCACTGAATTATCTTTGTAATTCCCTATAAAATGTCAGCATTAGGTCTGGTGATAATCAATACATTTTGAAATATCGATTTAAGCCTAAAATCACATATCCCATTTCTTTATCTTTATATTTATATATATTAAAAATTCCAATACTAGATATCTATGTTCTATGTAATTATTATTATTGTTATTTCATTAAAAATAAAAAGTAACCTGATGTACAATAAGTTGCACATAACATAAATATTAAATGTCAATATTTATTAGTTTTAGCATTTTGAACATTACTCATATACTACAATAGCATGTACCTTCATCTTCTGAAAATTTCTACACAGTTAGCAGTTTTCTAATCGATTCTAACATTTTAAACCAATTTGAAACTCAAGTGAAACAGTTTTATCCCAAATATTTACATTCAACACAAAATGCAAGAAAAAAATAAGATGAAAGTATGCCTATTACAGTTTTAAACAAAATTAATTAAACACATGAAGAAATTAAGGGCTCTAATTCACTTTAATGAAATTTGTATCCTTTATTTTCTTTTTTTAAAAAAGGCAGGAAAGAAAATTTATTTTGTCATACTTAATCATAACTTGGATAATTTTTTAATGGATCAAGCAAACACAATATAAAAATGTTAGTAAATAAAATTAAAAAGAGAAGAAAAGGCTATAATAAAATAATTTACTTAAGTTCCCCCTTTTTCCATTAGACAAAAGTTAAAAACAATTAATTACCTTCAGTTTCCTCAAATTCATCTAAAACTTTGTCAATGTCAATAGTGTATTTCTCCATTCTTTATCTATAAATGCAAAAAATAAAATATTAGTTGTGAAAAACTAGAAGGAAGAAATTTACTGGTTTCCATAAATTGAGAAAAAAATCATAAAAATCACTATAATTTATAAAAAATAAAAATTCATATTCTTAAAAATATATACAATACACATATCTACAGCTTTGTTCCTGGAGAAAAAATTAAAAGTATGTGCTTAAAAATTAAACTAATTTGTTTCATAATCATATTACTAAACAACTTACAACAAAATTTGTTCCAATGAAAGCACAATTTACCATAGGAATCAGGATGAAGAGCATTGACAATTCAGATAAAGATAGTTAAAAGTAAGCTCTACTGTGGTTTACACTTCTAGAAAATTTTCAAGATTCAATTTCCTGAAAGTTTGGTTAATGGAGGTAAAAAACTGATATTTACAAATATATACATAAAGGAAAAGGACTTCTATATGAACACAACTGAAATTTTCTTTTGCTACAATCACTAGAAGGATTTCATTCCACTGTATGCAAAAATGACACAGTTTCAATATTCTAAAGAGTGATGTACCACGTTTCAGGCAAATGAATTTCACTTTCAAATCAGCCATTATATCTGACATTTTGATTTTTTTTTAATTGTGTTTAAGCACGCTAATTCTGCAATATTCTTTCAATTGTGCTGCAAGTTTAGTAGCTAATAATCCTTAATTCACTTTTATTATGATTCATTTCATTCCATGGAGTAGTTTTGTTAGCCTCCTGAATCTTATTTATTGGTACAATATATTTTACAATATTTATTTAACAATTTATGATAGTTAGTGATACTACATTTTTTTTTTTTTTTTTTTCCCTAGCTGTTTATAAAACTTTTAATGTATATATTTCTTCTAAGCACAAACTAATAATTAATTTACAATTCTCAAACAAAGTCTGTTTGCCTGAACTAGTCATAATGATAGTATAATTATGCAAATAAATATTAAATAAAAACAATTGAATATTCTAAGCAGACAATTTTATTTAAAGTGAAAAGTTGTACATATTTTTTTTTTTTTTTTTTTTTTTTTTAAATTCTTATCATAATTTTATGTGAAACTTTTGTTTGTGTAAATAATTATTTTTTTTTTTTTTTTTTTTTTTTTCAAGTTGTGAAGAATGCTACATCTAATAAACAATTCCACAATATATTTAAAAAAAAATAAAAATGAAGTTCTTTATCATGTTGCTATCTATTTATTTTCTTAGGATATAACGAGAATTACTAAATTTCCTTAAAATTTTATTTGATACATGCACTTTTTTTGTGAATTTTTCAGATATTCTTCACTTGAGATTTTTTTTTTACTGGAGTTCTTAATTTTCCAAAATTATACTTTCAACTAAGATTAATAAAATACCGATAATTTTTTTTTTTTTTAGAAGAAATCAAACGACTTGACTACCTAAAAATGTTTTATTGCTGGGTAAATTTAAATTTGACTTTCACCAACTGTATATTCTTTTTTCCAACAGAGGATACCAACATACTAATTAGAAAACTAATAATTTATACTTAAATATTTACAATAAATCTGAAAACTTGCAAGAATTTTAGTTTTATTTCATAATATTTGTATTCTAATAATACAGTTTTAAATAAAATAAACACAAATAAAATCTTACCTCCCAATATAGATTTAAATGATATTTAGCAATAGCCAAGTGACATTATACGTCGTTTCCTTCATTTTTACAAGTCGATTAAAATTTTTATTGAATGGCCCATAAATAAAAGATTTGAAATATTTATCTTATTTTGTCATAATCGTTGTCATTTTAACACGAAAGCATTTTAACACAGATACACTTTCTTTTCTTAATTTTGCTTTGAATGAACTAGTAAAGAAACGAAGGCTAATCATCAAATCACAAGTTTACGAAAACAAACGATATATCGAAATAAATTTTTATATCGATAGTTACAAACTGATGTAAACTACGTAACCGCAGACCTTTGAAACTTAGCCAATCAAATAACAGTTTACTTTTGGCGACTTTATGATAGTTTTTATGTTGAGGATAAATATTTACCGCGGGCATCAGAAACTAGATTAGACAATCCTATGTTCACCAACAATGTTACGTTTTAAGAATTACTAATATTTGTATTCTAATAATACGTTAAAGGATTTAAATTTAATTTATTATTTAATTCTTTAATTTCTCTTTAATTATTCTAAATATTTTCATATTATTTAAGCTCCTGAGCTATGGCTCAATTTTAATTATCTCCCCTAATTTTAACCTTTAAATTTAAATTTTAATTTCTCACTTATGTTTTAATTCCTTTTAATGTAAACTTTAATAATAATTAAGTAACAGGAGGCAACGTTTTCCCCCGGCACTCCTTCAATTCACAACCTTTGCTTTTGTTACGTTTTATTTTCACTTTGTTTGTAAGCTTATGATTATTCATTTTAGAATAAAATATAATGTGGGGGAAGAAAACACTTCAGAAATGAGCACACAGTCAAAAAAATTAAATCTAAGTCACTTAATTGTGTAAAGTGTAAAATAATATATTCTAGATAATCTTGAAGATAATAGGGAACAATTATCCTCTGTTCATAATAATTTACATACAGCTGATTTAGAAGAGCTAAAAAGTGTATGAGTAATATTTAATTAGGTTTTACAAAAAACTTGTTTCATTGAATTTTAATCAAAACAAATACAAGTTACAGTTACAATTAAAATTCTTAAAATAAATAAAAGGGTAGAAGAAATTTGTAATTTTTAATGCGAATTTAATAAGCTTGATAATTCAATATAATCCTGTACCTAAAGTGACAGGGTACTATAAAAAAGACAACTTGAAGTTTGATAATTATTGCTCTTGTTAGATAAACGATTAATATATAATCAAAGTAACTTTTAATTGGACAACCTCGTTCATTCGTTGATTGGTCTGCCCTGGGCTACTCATTCCTTAGTCTCTTGTGTCTACCGCTTGATTGTCATAAAGCGGCTCTCTCCGCCCTCCCTTTTTGCTAAAATCACAATCAGGTATAAATTACAGAAGTACACTTACAGCCTACAGTCGGAACAGTGTTTTTTACGTTTTTAGATTTGTAAAAAATTCACACACTATTTAATCATAAATTTCTTGAGTTCAATACTATTAAAATTAAACTTCAAAAAATTAGCTTAGAATTTAATTTTAAAATTAAAATTAACTAAAAAAGTTTTTTTTTTTTTTTTTTTTAAAAGTTGGTTCTATCGCCATTTTTATTACCTTTTAATCACGACGACTGTCGAAAATGATGCCGAACAAGAACTTTTTGATTTGTATGTCACGTGAACACTTTTCCTCTCTTAACTGTAACCAACCGTACTTCGGTTTAAGAACTGCACTTCCTTGTTAGTAGTTAGTCGCACTAAGATGCGGTTTCTCTGTCTGTATGACTGTCTGTATCATCTCGTCATTAATATGCCGAATAAAAGTATTTTTAAAAGAATATTGGAATTAATTGGCTGCATCCCGCCCCTTTGGATACCTCTTTCTTAATAATCCTGGGAACTGGAAGGGTAAGAAAAATTTTGTATGAACCTTTCTAGTTTTATTTTGGAGGATTGTTTTGGTGAGGTAAAATTTGGCATCCCTGCCGGGATTGTAGTCAGTTAATATTTAGATAAGATACTTTTAATTTTGAAATGGCGAGTGACGAAAATAGTAAAGAGAAATTATATTTGTTAAAAAAGAAACGGAGTGTTTCTAGAACATCCGTTACAAAAATTCTAACAAAATTAGAATCGGAACTATCGAACATTGAAGAAATAGATATTGATAAATTAGAAGAATTAGTTGAAATGCTAACTACTAAACATGACTCGTTGAAAGAAATAGATAACAAATTAGAACCTCTTTACGAAGTAGAAGATATTGAAACTGAAATTGAAAATACAGACGAATATGATGAAAAAGTTGCCCTGTGGAAATTTTGTGCAAATAAAAAAATTCGCTTGTTAAAAAAAGAATTGAGTGAAAATAAATGCGAAACACGTTCCGAACAAAATAAAGAATTAAATGAGTCGAAACAAGTGGATAGTGTAAGAGTAAAATTGCCGAAATTAAATATTTCAAAATTTTATGGTGATATCAATCAATGGCTAACGTTTTGGAATAGTTTTGAATCTGCCATTCACAATAATGATTTATTAAATAAAGTAGATAAATTTAATTACCTTAAAGCTCATTTAGGTGGTACTGCTTTAAATACTGTAGAAGGTTTTTGTATTTCTGCTTCTACGTATGATTCGGCAATTAATTTATTAAAAGAAAGATTTGCAAGAAATGATCTATTGATACATACTCATATGAATAATATTTTAAACATAAAATCATTGAGAAATTCCAACGATATTTGTTCTTTTAGAAAATTCTATGACAAAATTCTAACAGAATTAAGAAGTTTGGAAAGTTTAGATTTGAAAACAGAAAATTATTCCGCAGTTCTCTGCCCAATAATTCTAAAAGCCCTTCCTCAAGATATTCTTATAGAATATAATAAAACTGAGAATGAAAATGCTTATAATAATATCGAAGAACTACTGAAGTTTTTAGCTTTGACTTTGAGATCGAGAGAACGCGCAGTCATGATGAGCAATAATTTCGCAAACACTTTTGATTTTCGACCTCGGCCCTTTTCGCCTCTCGATAAAGTAAACAACCGCGGCTCAAGAAGTAATAAATTAGGCTGGGAAAGAATTCCTTCAGCAGCAGAATTGGTTTTGACTAATGTTAAAGAAAGAAATAAAAATACAACAAATTGCGTTTTTTGTGAGTCATCGGATCATCCTAGTTCTACTTGTGAATACGCAATAAATTTGTCTAGTGAAGAAAGAAAAAATATTTTGATGAAAAAGGGAGCTTGTTTTAAATGTCTTGAAACTAAAAAACATATTTCTCGGTTTTGTAAGAGTAATGTAATTTGTTCCCACTGTTCAGGAAAACATTCTTCGATCATGTGCTTTTCAAAATTTAAACAGAAACAAATTAATAAAAATGAATCTTCAGAAACTACTGTTCTTACCAATCAGTCATCTTTGAATGAAGTTTATTTACAAACATCAGTAGTTCGAATCCAGAATAAAAACTTAGAACATTATATTCGTTTAATTATTGATACCGGATCGCAAAGAAGTTATATATCAAAATTTGCTGCTGAAAATATGGGTTTTGATAAAAAAGGAGAAGAATTGATTACTCATGGGCTATTTGGAGGAACAGAAATTACTGAACACCATAACCGTTATTTGATACAATTAAGTAGTTTAGATAAAATGAATAATATCAAAATAGAAGTAATGGATCAAAACAAAATTTGTGCATCAATTCCAAAAATTAGAAGTTCAGACTGTATAAATGATTTAATAAAATAAAAGAATATTTTTGAGTGACATTTCGCCTAAAAGCAAAATTTGCTTGCATGAACAAAATACTAATGAGATTCATGTTTTATTGGGAGCAGATGTTGCAGGAAAGTTATTTACAGGAAAAGTGGAACATCTTCCATGTGGATTAGTAGCTGTTCAGACAATTCTGGGATGGACAGTAATGGGAAAAATTTCTGATGCTAAGTTAGATAGTTCTCTTCTTGTTCTGTCATTACACATAAATGATGCTAAAATTACAGACTTATGGAATTTAGATTCGTTGGGTATTTTTGATCCTAGCGAAAAGCAATCGAAAGAAGAAATGCAGAAATTAGTTTGGGAACATTTCGAATCAACAGTTAGCAGAGAAAATGACGGAAGATATATAGTATCTCTTCCTTGGATAGATAGATGTCCTTCAATTCCTGATAATAAATATTTGGCTCAGAAACGTTTAAAAAATACTGTTAAAAATTTGAATGCAAACAACTGTTTAGTAGAGTATGAACAAGTGTTTAAAGAATGTGAAGAAGAAGATGTTATCGAAGCAGTAGTACCTGATCCAAGTTGTTATGAAGTCTCAAGTGTACACTATTTGCCGCATCGAGCTGTCATAAAAGAAAATTCTACTACCAAAATAAGACCAGTTTTTGATGGTTCAGCTCGTGTTAATAACTGTATATCTTTGAATGACTGCATTGAAAAAGGACCCAATCTCATTGAACTGATTCCAGCTGTTTTGAATCGATTTAGGTTGGGTAACATCGGTGTCACTGCAGATATTCGTCGAACAGTTTTACAAATATCTTTACATGAAAAGGACAGAGACTATTTACACTTCTTATGGTGGATAGAAGGTGATCCTGAAAAAGAAATTAGAAAATTACCTGAAATAACTTCATGGAAATTTGTACCTGATCATCAAAATCCAGCTGACCTTCCCTCACGAGGTTGCAATGCCGAAGAATTAGTGAAATCTCAATGGTAGGAGGGACCTAGTTGACTCTATCAATCTTTTGAAAAATGGCCTACTTCTGAAGTGTTTCCTGATTTAGAAGTTGTTAATTCGGAAAAAAGAAAAGTTGTTATATCTGCATCTAATATCGAAACTGAAACTTTTGAATATTTCTTAAGAATTTCGTCTTACAAAAAGATCATAAGAATTATGGGGTGGATACTTCGTTTCATCAACAATATTAAGAAAAGGGTAAATGAAAGAACTTTTTGTAACTTAAATGTTGAAGAATGTGATAAAGCCGAGAAAATAATTTTAAGGAAGGTTCAAAGAGAATGTTTTGAGAAAAACAGAAATCTTTCAATGCAGACCTATTTAGATCCAGATGATCTCCTTAGAGTAAAGATAAGAATTATACAAAGAAAAGATCAAGAAAGTTTTCGATATCCAATTTTGCTACCATCAGAGCATCATATAGTAGACAAATTAATATTTGAGAAGCATGTTGAACTTTGCCATGCAGGTATACAAGTCTTGATGTCTACGTTACGAGAAGAATATTGGATTATAAAAAGCAGAAAGACTATTCGTCAAGTCATTAGAAACTGTCTCCGATGCAAAAGATTTTCCATACATCCTCTGCCATCTATTAGTGCTCCACTCCCCGAAGATAGAATAAGAGAACCTCAAGTATTCGAAGTCATTGGTGTAGATCTGTGTGGACCATTGTTTTTGAAAGACAACAAAAAATGTTGGATTGTCTTATTTACTTGTGCTATTTTTCGTGCTGTTCATTTAGAACTTAAGTTAGACAAGATGAAAGGTGTGCCTTGCAGAGTAGGACTCCACCATCTGACTCCTTCCGCAACAAGTGCCCCGACACTGATGATTCCACATCGGATCCAGTGACTGTCATCGAATCCAGTGATTGTCCACAATCTATTGACTGTCAACCATATGACAGGTGTGATAATAGTGATACTTATCAGACATCCCGTTGTGGAAGAATCCTAAGATCTCCTAAGCGACTGGACATATGATTTTGAGTTTCATTATTCTCTTAAAACTCAAAGGTGGGAGAATGTCGAAAATGATGCCGAACAAGAACTTTTTGATTTGTATGTCACGTGAACACTTTTCCTCTCTTAACTGTAACCAACCGTACTTCGGTTTAAGAACTGTACTTCCTTGTTAGTAGTTAGTCGCGCTAAGATGCGGTTTCTCTGTCTGTAAATTTTTGTATCATCTCGTCATTAATATGCTGAATAAAAGTATTTTTAAAAGAATATTGGAATTAATTGGCTGCATCCCGCCCCTTTGGATACCTCTTTCTTAATAATCCTGGGAACTGGAAGGGTAAGAGAAATTTTGTATGAACCTTTCTAGTTTTATTTTGGAGGATTGTTTTGGTGAGGTAAAAACGACAGTGCACATAAATACAAACGAGTTAGTCATATTTTTCTCCAAATGTTTATAAACATCATATCACATTTTGTAAATCATCATCAATTTGGCGAAAAGGAGTGGATAAAATACGATCCAATGGAATACGTCGTTAACGAATTCCTCCCTAACTTGGGCCGCTTTAAAAATAATCTAAGTAAAAACAAAGTTATTGCATTTCTGGCCTTTGTTTCGTTTTAGATTAAACGATCAATTCAGTAAAAAATGTGCCAAAAGGATAAATAAACATTTTAAAATTGTTCTGCAGGTTCCAAATGATATAAGAACCTGTAAATAATATTCTTAATAGTTAAAAATAATCCTGTATTTATTATCTTATTTATTTGTATTTATTAATCTACGTTTCAGTATTCCTTTTTGACATCAAATTTTTCCCCATTGAATCAATTCTTATTTTCTATAAATTAATTTTTTTAATTCACATCCTATCCAAATTTTTCATGGAATATAACTTCTGATCGATTATGACAACAAATTTACGTATCCAGTTGACTTTGAATGCATACAGTGTGTAGTTTTGGTTTTTATAAAGTTGTAACCAGATTTAAGGGTGAATGAGCGATATATGTTCCATAACTTTTTTAATTGGTCTCGGAAAACAAGTCAGATTATATTGTGCTGTGCGCAAGCAATCAACTATCATTCAGTTAATTGAAAGAATCTTTTGAAATGAGGTACAAAATCATACATTCCGAACACGCTAAAGCTATATTTTTCATCTACAACAATTTATGAAATGCGATGGATCATATATAGCGAATTTTTTCCACATCGAGAGAATATCTAATTGTGAAGGAATAACAATGCGTCACTCATCTTTCTTTTTCTGCGGAGAAGATATCAGAAAATAAAATAAAATTTTTACAAGTTTAGCATAAAGAGATGCTTGTTGAAGTTAATACTTTTTGTATGAGGAGAACTGATACTGGAGTATATGATAATCGTGTTTTCTTGATCTGATACTAGGAAAATTGATGTTTTATAAGATTCTAAGATTACATTTTGTATGATATTTAGAATTCCATTTTCATGGTATTAATGTGAACGAAGATTTATTACAGATATGAAAGATATATAAAAAATAAATTTCTTTGAGAGTGTGCTTTATTTATTTAAAACTCTTGAAATAGTCAAAGAAATATTGGTATCTTCCTTCAGCGAGATACCATTTTTTTTTTCTAAATTAAATATCAATAAGTCATTTAAAAAGATAAATGTAAAAATGAAGGGATGGAAATGAGAAATCTTAGTCTTGATTCTTCGTGTTATTTAAATTTCGGAACATCTTTTCTTCTGCCCTGTGGAATTACAATTCTCGGTTTCATTTTTCTTTATCATACTTAGACATCTAATTTATCTGCTAATAGATTGAGAAAAATCTATTCAAATTAGGATAAAGGAAGTGTTCTTTATAATTTGAAAGGTATTTAAATCTGCTCAGCCGAAATCAAGTATTTCAACTGATTAAATTTGGAACGCTTAATTCTGAATGTCAACCTTCAACGAAATTTCGTTAATGAAAATATAATAACGTCAAGTATTGTTGGGTTTTTTGTAATGTTGTGGAACATTTTGGGGGTCAATAAAAAAGGATCAGGAATATCTGTTTATAATTTTGAGCCTTTTCATCTGGTTCTTGAGATACTAACTTAGCAATATCTCTGACTAGAAAGCCGATGATATAAACAATGCATCTGGTTTCAGATACTTTTAAAAAGCTTAATATTTAAAAACAAACTCATGTCGTCTGTTTTGGGATTAAAGCTAAAGACTAGATTCTTCAATTCTAATTTAGGTAAATTTGCGTCAACAGTAGATAAAACAAATACTGAATCAAAATGTACATTATTTCCATTTGTGTGTAATTTTAATTTTTCTAATTTATACCCTCTCTCCTTTTCCGCATTTTTTCAGCAGTTTCAAATTCTAAATTTTCTAATTCAAATTATCTTTCTTCTTTAATGGATTACATTATTAAGTAACGTTTTAGAAAATTCTTCCTCATATGTAACACTTTTCAGTACAGCATCTTTAATTTCAATTATTCTAAAATTATCTTCTACGGAAATAAAAATATAATAACGTCAAGTATTGACGTCATTATTATTTTTTTAGTCATTTCCTAAAATAAGCAGTCTTGCTTTTTACCCTTAGCTAGATGTGTCATTGTATCCCATTAAAGTAATACCAAAATATACAATAAAATAACAAAACGATAAATTTTCTCACTTATTAAATCGTATTAAAATTGCAAAATCTTCAAATGAATAGCATAAATTATATATGTAAATTTGTTGATAAATCAAAACACATAAGAAGGAAAAATAAAAATATTTTATGATATCCATAAATGAAATCAAATAAAGAACAATAATCAAAATAATATGTTTCGTAATATTCATAAATCAGATGATAATAAACTTCAGGCACTAAGGATATGGTATGCATGTACTTTCGTTTTCTTTTTCAGCGTAAACATTAAAGGTTCGGACCCACCGAGGCGAGAAGATTTAAGCGACAAGATTTGACCAATCACTAGCCCCACCACGTTCGCCTGAAACCGATTTGAAATGTACCGCTTCGAGTTGACCAACTTTCAACTGGAAGCGGAACTTCACTATGCGTAATGCTATTTCTGACGTTTCGCTGTGAAGTGATCTAAAAAATTTCTCGCCTGCCGCATGTCGTGTTGTCGCCTGTTGCCTCGCTGGGAAGGAGCCTTAACTAGTAAGTTAAATATATTTCAAAACATTTTTTTTCTTTTTTGGAGGGGGGCTGACGGCTATCTTTCGATATTCCTTAGTACTTCAAATATTAAATTCAAAATTTATTTATATTTTTGATACGTCGTTGAGTTCATCAGAACATTCTCTAAACGATTGCTTCAGACCAAAACGATCGTGCTCCATTATAACATAATTGAGATTAAAAAAAAAAAATCGAACCATAAAAGTTTGGAGACAATATAACACATGACAATAAATAGACTGGTTTGTTCTTAGATAATTTTATTTATATTTTAAAGGGGGAAAAAGAGAATTAATACTAAACATTAAATATAACAGTTGGTTGTATTAGTAGATGAATGGAGAATCTTGGCTGCGAAGAAACCGTAAACTCCTGTCTTGACACATGTAGGGATGTTCCTTTCGGTCAGATGCCCATTGGATTATTAAAGCCTAGTAAAATTTTTAATAGTAGATGATAAAAGTTTAAAATTAAGAAGAAAAATATTTTGAAGTAATTTTAAAAATGTTTCAAAAATTAAAATTAAAACATTTAAATTAATAAAAAGTAATTGTTACGTCGAAACCCAGGTTCCCCTGCTTAGGGGAGGTCAACGCCCTATGTCCAGAAAAACATCCTGTTTGTGGGGGTGTCTGGCAGGGGGTGAGGGCCAGGGAGAGAAAGAAGGAATGTAAGTAAAAGAGTTGAAACTCAGCGACCAAAGAGAATGGTTGTGTTGGCAGTCGATCCTCGAGCGCGATGACTGCATAAACAAAGGAGTTGAGCAACTGCGACCAAAGAGAAAGGTTGCGTGTAGCAGTGCATCTTTGAGTCTGATGGCTGCATAATTAAAAGAGTTGAAACTCAGCGACCAAAGAGAATGGTTGTGTGACAGTCGATCCTCGAGCGCGATGGCTGCATAAACAAAAGAGTTTAACTTCTGTAACCAACGAGAAAGGTTGCGTGTGGCAGTCCATCCATGAGTGCTATGGCTGCATAAATAATTGAGTTCAATAAGTGTAACCCCAGAGAGAGGTTGTGTGGTCAGTTCATCTCCGAATTTGATGACTGCCTAAATAAAGGAGATTAATTAATTACAGTCCATTATCTGTGTACGTGTCATTATTGGAGTTTGTTTCTTGTGTGAACTATCGAACAGTAATTATAACAATTTTTAAGTGTAAATACTTAAAGAGTCATTAAATGAATAACCAATAGGGAGTCTTGAAGTAATGGCACTTCAGAAAGGAAAAGATTAGAGGGGTAGATATTTACATAATATTAGGAACAGCTCTAGGTCATTTATTATTTTCCTGCATGGAAATGTCATAAACTGGGAGGGCATTTAATACATCATAATTAATGCTAGGGTTGGAATTATAAAATTTCTGTAAAATTTTGTGAGTAAATTGCCGGATGTTAGGTATGGTCAAGGCATATCTAACATTTTCGTTTCTGATGTACTAAGAGGATTTGGTAATCATTCTTAGAACTTTATTCTAAAATCTTTGAATAATTTCCATGTTAGAATATGCTGCAAAGCCCCAAACCGGGACTGGGTAACTGATTGTGGGATGCATGCAAAATAAACATATTAACCTTTTGTTAGAAAGGTAGAATTTGGAATTTCGGCAAATTAGTGGGTAAAAAACTTGAAGAATATTATTAAAATTGTTACGAAGGTTGTTAATATCTATGCGAAAATTTAGTTTGCGATCAGGAGTGATTCCCAAATATTTAGCTTGAGATCTAGACACAGGGCTATCAAAAATAGTGATGTTAGGATTAAAATAGTTTTTTTTAGTAAAGAGTGCTGCTTCAATTTTTTTCAAAGTTAAGTTTAATTTTCCATCTATTCGGATAGTTTTCAAAAGTTTTAATATAAGTCCGGAGTGTATGAGAAATATAGCAAGAATTTTTATCTTTACAGAGAAGGACTGTGTTGTCAGTGTTAAAGACTGATCTCCACATCGTTAGTTTGAGGAATGCCATTTATGTAGAGGTTATATAGGAAAGTGCCAAGTTGATATCCTCGAGGGTCTCCAGTCTCAATGTCTTTGATAGAGGAATCAGTTCAATTAATAGATACCAAGAGATTTCTACATAAGAATATTTGAAAATAAGAATGTATTAGTTTAATTACAAAAAGGATAGGGAGAATTATACTAGGCATTGAGTTTATGGATTAGCTCATTTATTCATACTCTATCAAACGCGACTACATCTAAGAAAATGACTGCAGTATCAAAGTTTTTGGTGAAACCTTCAGAAACTTTTCGGTTAAGTTTAGAAGTTGATGCGCAGTAGCTAAATTTTGTGTTAATCTAAACTGTTGAGGAATCAACCTTTTTTTATGGAGTGTTTCAAACAGTTAGAAATGATTTTTCTGTATTCTTCGTTAAGGAAGGAGGAAGAGAAATAGGACGATTAACCTAATTTTTAATTAACTTACAACTTTTAACTGAAATAACTTCTCAGAGTCTCACTAGATGGCGCTACGAATGTATACATTGAGAGAGGACATAAAAAGATTTTGTTTCGTGTCAATTTCAAGTCATTTTGAAAATGTTCCCCAAAGTGTTCTATTCAACCGAAGATCGTATTTTTATTGTTAAAAATTGGAATTTATGTGAGGAAAAGGCTACGTAAGTGGTTTTGCTACGGAACTAGTCTGCAACATTCAGAAACCGATTTAAGACTTTTAGAGCAATCGTAAGGGATCCGATAAGAAAATTTGAAAGGTTTGGTTACGTGAAAGATGATCTGAGCTGAAAAGCTGGCGGAAAGATAACTGTTGGAACAGCAGAAGTGACTGATACAGCAAGAGAAATCATAGCAGAAGTGCCAAGCACTTCCATTTGTAAGATGGCAAGTCAATTGGATATCTGTAGGACCACTGCAGCCAAGATAATGAGGAAAAATTTCGGTTTTTTTTCCTTGCAAGATCAAAACATAACACTTCATCCCAAATACTGCTTTCGCTCAGTGAGGGGAATTTGCTATAACAGTTGTGTCGTCTATGCTATAATAGTCGTTTGCCGACCATCGACCAGAAATATTCAATGGGTGATAGATTGGAAGATTCGGCAAGAGAAAGCAGCAATGCAATCTAGTGGGGGAAGGAGAATTATTGAAAGTTACGTTCCATGTGTGGTTTCGCACTGTCTTGTTGAAATCTAAACTCAAGAAAATCTTGAAAATTACGTAATGCAACAAGTTCGAAACCCCAGAGGTATAGTGTTCAGTGCACCAACAATACGTATTAGAGAGGGTTGCTGGAGTAAAAGGCAATAACCTCCAAAATATCTGTACCAGATGAAGGATGATACGGCGATGCATAATATAAGAGTTAGCAAATCTCTCGCTACGATGTTCTAAACTCGGATGAGACCATCGTGGTGTAGTAGGCCAAATCGTAATTGGTCGTGTCTGAAAAGACTCTATCGTGCCATTCATTTGACTAACCGACAAGAAGTGGTTGATACAATTCGTTCCTGTCTTTTAGTACATCATTCCTCCATTGATTATATATCTGCATCACTGTGACTTGAATACTCGCGACATAAGCACTAATTATTGGAAGGATAATCTGTAATAGCTATAAGCCATAATTCGTCTTCTGTAAATATCAAAAACGTGCTCTCTGAAGCTTCCCACGCATAAAACCACCCAAAAAATAATTCTAGTATTTAAAACAATCCTTCTGTTTTCCCAAGTATTGGTCGACATAAGAGCATCTCCGAAACCTATAAGAATTTCTATGAATACCGATTATATTTAGTCTATAACGAATATATCTCATCTAAAACTTCAAAAAAAAAAATTAAAAATAATTGGCTGGACCGATATACAGGTTACCCATAAAATTTAAAACTTAATGTAAGAACAAAACGCGTGACATCACACTTAAAAATAATAATAAAATTAAAAAAAAAAAAAAAAAACTAGTATTCCAAGCGATTTTCTTTTCTTGAAAAATCTCATTTTCACTTTTAAATAAACTAGTATTTCCTTTCACCAGATCTTTTAAAACAATTTTAAATCTTTATATGAGCATATATAATTCTTCTGTACATGTGTTTGTCACTGAACTTCTCCTAAACGATTAGACCGATTTTGATGAAATTTTTTGAGTGTGTTTGAATGAGTTCTTGGATAGTATAGATTCCCAATTGGACCCTGCAAGTGGCACTGCAATCGATATATCCTTATATATATAATACTTCTGTACATACGTTTGTCACTGAACTCCTCCTAAGCGGTGGCGGCTTGGTAGCCAAGTGGCTAGCGCTCTGACCTTTGGTATCCCAGGCTTCAGATTCAAATTCTGGCGGTGTCATGAATGCTTGTGAGTGGTTTGGAATCCACTTTAAACTGTAGGTCCCGGTCTATTTAGCCCTCGTGCGCACAAGATGACCGTAGAGCGACAAACCAAACTTCCTAAACGGCTTGACCGATTTTGATGAAATATTTTGTGTGTATTTGAGTGGGTCCCTGGATGGTTTAGATTTACTATTGACCCCAGTAGGTGGCGTTGTAATCGATATAATTTTTCTGTACGTGTGTTTGTCACTGAAGTTCTCCTAAACAGCTTGACAGATTTTGATGAAATATTTTGTGTGTGTTTGGCAAACCATTGAGAATGTTTTATGCTATCCGCTTTGTTTTAAATCGGCGCTAGATAGTGCTGAAGTTTATCAATTTCTATACTGTTCAAGCAATCGCTATGAATAATGGTGATAATATGTATTCGAGTATGGAAAATATGTCCGCGCTTTCCACTTAATTGTTACTTGCCACCATATGGTGCTGCAGCATTTCATCTTATATACCATTCAAACAATATCCATGAAAATTATCATGCACATATATTGGAACATAGAAAATAAATTCGCGATATGCAATTTTCTACAATGGCGTTTTTTGGCAGGACAACGTATGTCTGGCTCTCCTAGACCGATTTTGATGAAATTTTTTGTTTGTTTTTGAGTGCGTCCCTGGATAGTCTGGATTTACAAATGGATCCGGTGGTGACGCTGTGATCAGATTCCAGGATTTTTTTTTATTTTCAGGGCAGGACAACGTCTGCCGAGACTGCTATTAGCTCGCGAAATAATAATAGCTTAATTGTTAGCTTGTGAAATAAATTAAAAGAATCATGCGTAAAAAGCTCTTGAAAAATTTTTAACAGATTATCCGGGGACGAGTTGTTAAATAACCAATATGAATAGCTTCTGAAAGAAATTAAAAAAAAAAATAACCAATAAGAAACGTTCAAAAGTGGTCAAGGACACGAAAAATATTCATCAAGGAAATAAAACTCCCCTCTCGAGAATAATAGTCATAATTTTATTAGTAAAAAAAGTAGAGCAATACATTATTCTTGCAAATTAATCAAAAGGTTCTCCAACCGTTTTCTTTCTGGGAAGGTTCATAACGCGCATGCGAATATAGACGAAAAACAAGAAGCTTAAATTTACACAGTTTATGAGTAGTTTTCCACTTTTACGCCGGTTTGAAATAATGTCCTTTTTTTGTGAGATTACTTTTTACGATAGGTGTAATTAAATGCCGCAATAATTCTAAATAATCGAGTTTCTCCTAAACAATTATTACAAACTCAGCATTTTTTTTGAAATCCTGAGTAAGTGGAAATTAGATTAGACTTTTATATTTTTAGACACTTTCACAAGTGTTTTTAAGTTGTTTCTAATTTATATATATATAATTTTAATTTTCTATTTTCTAATATGTAGAATTAGAATAAGTTGATAGACCAATCACCGATTCTGTGGAAAGGTAACTGATCGTTTTAAAAGCGGAATTGGAGGAATCGAAGCAATTTTGAAAGAAAAAAGTTTGATAGTTATAGTTAAAGTTTTCATGTTATTTTTCTCTTAATATTAGGCAATTTAAATTTTTATTTATTAAAAATTAAAATAATTTTTATTGTTATTAGAAAATATTCCCCCTCCGAAAATACTCCCTCCCCCTATTACGCAGCTCCGTTTCAATCTGTCTGACTTGGGTACTTGCCAATTTTCCACACAATCGGTGGAGGAACTATATTATCATCTACTACAACAACAAACAAAACAACACTATCGTTGGAACTCAATCATCATTGAAAGACAAACTGAAGAACTCACTAATACAATTTTTCCTTATTTTTGGAAATCCATTATTTCATTATTCTATCAAATCCAATCAAATGGGATACAGATACAATTTTTACATTATTATGTATAAAATTAATAAGTGGTTTGAAATAAAATCTTGAACTCTTTACCTTTTGTTACTATTCTATATCAACATTTGAAAATGGCAATCTGCGTCAGGGAACTAAACGACCAATCATAGACTAAGCATGGGCGGTTAGTCGTATCTCGGCTATATTTCTGGGTTCTTGCCGCGCCCTTGCGAAATTATAAAGCGAGAGTGCTAGACGGTGTTGGTTTCGAATATAGGAATTTGGTGTTATTTGATTAGGGTGAAATTTATTAAAGTATCACCATTATTTCTTATCTTTGAGTTCATCATTTAAAGAGTTCAATAAAATTGGTAAGTCTTTAATGAGAAGTTTGTATTGCTCAGCCAAGTTTGGTTCTGTTTGCAATGGAAATTTTCCGTGATTGAATTTTAAATGGTTTCGGTTTTTTCTCCAGTGTGTTCATTATTTCATTAGATTTTTTTTTCTGAAATTTTATTCCTTTAATTACAAAATTTTCTTGGTACAAAATTGCTTCGTATAATTAGTTTAGTATATTGGTTCTGTGAAACTAATTTAGTATTTCCTTTATCTTGCACGAGAGAACTGGTCGTGTAAAGAATTTTCTCATCGACTTGACGTGTGTATGTTATTTGAAATATCAATGTAACACCGATACTTATTTTAACAAATTCTCTGTTATACTTTAAACCAATTTTTTTATATCCATTATTATTTATTGTTATTTTCTGACTGCTTAAAGTTGTAATACAGTAATTTTTCGTTTAATTTTTTAAAAATTGTGAAAAAGCATTGTTATAATTAATATACATGTTAGTTTCACAATTAATACTTTAAAAAAAAATTATTTTTTCTTTAATTTATATACAGAAATAGTTTTCTAATGAAGTTAATGATCTTGGAGCATAATTCTTGGATTTTGTGTATGAGTATGTGGCTATTGTAAAAAAAAAAAAAAAAGTGTGCTCTAAATTTATAATTTTACCTCACACTTTAGGAAAGTCAACTAGCTTAATATTTTTTGTAGATAAAAACTATTATAAAAGTGTGAAGTTTGTGGCTGATTAGAGCATTAGTTTTGAATGTTTTACATTTTTTTTAACTTTCAATTAAATGAAGGAAAAAGATTTATTTCTTTAAAGAATCCGTTATATTTTATAACACATATTTGAAATATGTTTAGACGCAAAAATTTTTTTGAATGATCGAGTTTTGAATGATACTTAAAATATTTTTATATTTTCTCATAGTTATGACAGATTTAAATAATTTTATTTAAAAAAAAAGTAATTGGATTACTTATTAAAGTTAGAAAAGATGTAAAACTGAGTTTGTTATTTTATCTTGTTTCCCTTATTAAAATAAGCATTGCATTCCAGACAGAGTTTATAATATTTCTAACTGGTTATAAACTAGTTTTGAGTTCTTTTTATGGAAATATTTGAATTTTGAAAAGATCAATATCTTGAATTGCGTAATCCAAAAATTGAGTTAGGTTGTATTACTATTTTATTAAATAAATTATTAATGCTTGACTTGATGTTATACAGGAATGATAATTTGAAATTTTATTAAATATATGAATAAATTTTCCCTTTCAATAATATATATATATATCAAAATCTATTGAATTATAAAATGATTATTTATGTCCTTAACTAAATTTAGAATTAACATATTTTTTTCTAACAATAATATCATTTGGTTGAAGTTGGTAATAGATTTATGAAAAGATTTGTTTAGTATAAAGAAGATGGTAATACTAAACAATATATAAAAATATTTGTGTATTATTCTATAAAATTTCTATTTGAGCATTAAGTAACAGTAACCTAATCTCTTGAGCAATAAAATGATATACAGAATTTTAAACTGACTTTCCTGTCCTTTTTTAAAATAAGAATTAGCATGTTTAGATAACTTATCTTGTAAAATACGAGTTCTCTATAAACTTTTGAAATTTTTTTAAAAAAATGTTTTCAAAATTATTTATTAATACTACTTTTGATTCTAAATTAAATCTGTAACAATTATTTGAAATAAGAATTGTTAATTGCTTTTAAAGAAATAACCATTTTCTATGTATTTATTTTTGCAGCCTTACTTTTTCAACTTGTAAGGCACAGTAAAAAAAATAATAAATAAAATAACATCTATAGAATATTGTAGCATTTTCCTCATCTTGTTAAGTACCATATATAATAGTTTATTGTTTATATTAAATTTTGGTTATTGTTTAATTTACCTAGTTATTTCAATAACTAGTTAGAGAAGTAGACAATATTTTATTTATGAGAATTATTCACTAACATGTCTGTTAAATATTTTTATTATTTAACAGTATTCTTATGATTTTATCTGCCATAAGAATTTTTTAGACAATATTTATTGCACATAAATATTGTTTATTTTTTTTAATAGTTTTGTATTTTAAAAAGTATATTGGGGTATAGAAATGTTTTTTCTATTGACAAACAGCATTAGATAACAGGTGCATTTGCAGAATTTTTAAGCTTAGTTTTTCCTCCTTGATAGAATGATAAATTGAAACTAGGATGTAAAGAGTGGAAAATTGAATGAAGGTGGAAGAATTTATAAAGAAATGTATAAATGTTGTACTTCATGAAAATTTTAGATTTCTTATTAAGAAATTATTTTAAGAAACAATGATTTTGAAAATGGAAGTTAATATAAATATTTTATAAATAGCATTGGTATCTGAAGATTTATTTAGTTTTTTTCGTATATATTTTAATTTAAAGTTAGCTTCTCACTGGGGAGGAGGAAAAACTATTGGCCTGAAGAAAGGTTCTTTTATTTTGAAAGAAAAAGTTAATTTTCATTTGTATAGTTTTAATATTTTCTATTCACTAATAAAAGTAATGTATATAGTAAAATGCAAATTTAATAATTATAAAACAATTGTAATGCAAAACAAATATTTTCTTCAAACTAATTTACAATAAGGAAAATTAGTCACAGGTTAAATTATATAAATATTATTACATATCAGTTTTAAAATTTCTGTCTTTTGAAAGAAGTATATATTTTAAAAATCCTGGATATCAGTAAACTAGGATGCATATAATTTAATATTCTTTAATTTAATTCTAATATTAAATACAACATACTATTTAATAAATTGTTGTGTTGACTCGTGAGTATTTGGCGAGAATGTAATTGTAGTTTTGCATCAAGTTTATTTTGTAACCAATTTTAAGAAATATAAATTTAGTATTTAATATCATAATTAGAATGATAATAGTATATATATATTATGCTTACTTTCTATTTTAGTATTAATGAATAATTAAATAAAAATTTGTATTTCCTTATGTCAATGTAAATAAAGCTTATTGTATTTTTAAGTAAGTAGATAATGTTTTTGAAAATTTTAAATTCAGTTGTATTTAAAATGACTAAAAGGGCAGGAGAAATGAGGTTTGATTTAAATTAGTCAAATGATAAAAAGTTAAAATCATTTTAATTTTTAAAGCCTTTTTTTTTTTTTTTTAATAAACATAACATAATTTTTTAAACATTTTTTTTCTTCTCCAGATTTAGTCAAGTATTAATTTAGTATGTTTTAATTTTGGCTTATATATCTTGTATCAATATATATTCTATTTATAATTAACTTGTAAAATTTGTTCAAGTTTTTTTTAATATTATGATAACATGTGTACTCATCTTTTTTATGCACTTATTTTAACAGTGTCTAATGAAATACTTAGGTTATATTTAAACTATTTGAAAAGTAAAAATTTTAATATTTTTCTTAACTTCAATTAATGAAAAATAGTGACAAACTAAAGTTTACTTAAGATGGAATATTACATGTTTTCAATATTCTGCTGCTCATTAGGCTTGTTATGATGGATTGGGACATTCAATATTTTTAAATTATGAAGGATAATATAGTGAAGAAAACTTAAAACTTATAAATACAAATAATTTGATGCATTTTACCTGATATAGATACATAATGAAACTGTACAATAAGTACAAAATAATAGGTAACTGGTCTTGATGAATTGCATCTTATTTTATTTACGAAATTTAAATTGGTCAATTTAGTTTTTGCAACAAATTTCTTTATTTTGAAAATTATTTTCATGCATTTTTAAGACCTTTTTTCAGAAAATTTTAATTTTGTAGATTGCTACATTAAATTTGTGCAATAGTTTAATAATACAGGGTAGTTGTCTCTGGTTGTATGTTTCTCAGCTAAATAACCAAATTTCGTATACAGATAGCTCAAGACATGGAGATGATTTCTGCAGAAAGAAAAAAAAAAGTACCAAAAGTCACTGATAGAGGGAGATTTTTTACTGGCGCTGTTATGTGCTGTGAAATTTGTACAATCTAGGTAGATTTTTCAAATTTCCTAGTACTTGCATGGCAGCAGCATTCCTTGTTCCTTATTAAAATGAGGAAATGTTAATATTCAGTCAGCCATTTTTTTCTGATTGGCGTGATTTGTGCTTAAATTGTGTCCTACTTGAATTGATTGTGTTTTACTTGTAAAGCTCTTTTACATTAGAAAATGTAATGTTGTGACTGCTCTTAGGGAATTTAGAATGCTGATAACTTGCGTAAAGGTTTAATGTCTATTGTAACACTGAGAGGCATGATAATAAATAAATCTGAAAAAATTGGATAGCTAGGAGTTAAAGCTAGCAGATGATGAAGTAAGAGAAGCTGCCACGACAGTGTTCGATACAAGGACTAGTAGTGGCTCAACCAGATGCCTGGGAAAATCTTGCGAGGAAAAAGTTGTTTTCCTATCTGTATAAGATCGGTCGTATGCAAGAACTGAAAGTGACAGATTGAGAAGTGCCGGACTCTTAAAGTTCTACTCTAAAGTTTCTTGCCCAAATGGAAATCGACAGTCGTTATTACCTTTGAAAAATATTGTGGGGAGATGAGGCTAATTTTTATCTGAATGGGTCAGCCACTACTCGCAACTGCCGAATTTTGTATTTGAATGGGCCATGGTGATACATCAAGTGTCACTATATTCTCCTAAATAACTGTGTAGTGTATCGTAATAATTCTCATTTCATAATAGGGACTATACTATAAGTTATATTATGACCACCTTGTAGTTAAACTAAATATTGTTCAAGTATGTTATTTCTATTTTATCTTCTTTGTTCATGTAAAGATTGTAATGAAGTTAAAATCTTTGAATAGAAGTCTTTGATTAGTTATTGATTAATTTTTAAAAATTATTTGGAAAGTAGTGCTCGAGGTTGAGAGAAAATAAAGGGTTAATAATGCAAATTTAGAATGAAGGCTTTTTGAATGGGATTTTGAAATGAAATTCTAATGCTGTACTTTTGTGTAACTGCTTTAAAAACGTGCAAATAAGTGAAATTAAATTATAGTATTGAGATTTTCCATTTCAAAAAACTAATATTAATTATGACCAAAATATTGGATAGCAGACAATGTAAAGCAGTGTTGATAAATTGACACAAATCATTGAGTGCTAATAAATCAGTTTAAAAGTAATTGCCATAATCATCTGTATTTTTAAATGAAATGTTCAATTAGAAAGAGGGAAAAATCGTTCACCGATTTCTATTGAATCTTCTGAAAACTTAATCTATCTACCTTTGCGAAATCTGTTCCACTATTCCCTCCCAAGTAAAAATTTTTACATTGTCCTTTAAGGCTCATCTTAAAAGTAGGTCACATTTTACGTTTCGACGATCGGAGGCACTTTTGGGTAGGTAATACGATTCGATTCCCGAAAACTGGTTACTATTTGTCATTAGTGGGAACGTTTACGTCAGGTCTATTTCAGGATTTTAATAGTTTTTATTGTATGAATTCAAGGATTACGAGCACAGAAAATCATGCCCTGAATAGGCTGATAGAAAAATCAATGTTTTGTAGTATCAAGTTGCCAAGTCAGCTAAGTTTCCTTTTCAATTAAAAAAAATAAATTCTGAACGACTATTTTTATGACAATATTAGATTTCAAAACAAATTTTAAGAAATTTTTGTTGCCAACCTTTATTGATCTAATTTGAAATTTTAATATTTTCATATATTTAAGGAGTAACTATATTTTTTTTATTTCGAGCAAAACGGTTGTTAAATTTATTTTTTGTGAAGTTCGTTAAAATTTGATAGGCACGTTTATCAAATTATTTCTAAGTTATATAATTTCTAAAGAATACTGATTTTTGGCATTTTTTCCCCTCTCTGACTCATTGATTTACGACTGCGTTTTTTTCCTGGTAAATATTCACAGCAAACTAATTACTAATAATAGAGAACTCTCCAAAAGTAATACTAGTAATTATTATTGTGCGTGTACTGAATTTAGAAAGCCTATCATTTGCGTTGATTAAAAAAAAGTACTGTTACAATGTATTGTTTTAAACATAACTTTTTCATTATCCTAAGTTCACATAATTAGCCTTAACGAATTGAAGTGGATATTTTCGTATTCGAGTAAAATGCGAAATATAGTTTTTAAGATATGAAATGACAGTGGAGTCTTTCAGTAAATTTGAAAATATTTAAAATTTAATTAAAACAAATTTTCTTGTTAAAGTATTCTGATCTTCCTGTAAAATTTGTGAATGGTATTGTTTTTACTTGTTTCCTTGTAAATTTTCAAAATCTTTAGCATCGTATATTCGTGTCTTTCCAGTGGGAAATCTATTATTCAGCATTAGTAATATTACAGTTTGGTGATATTCGGCAACAATTTGAAAAATCTGGATATTTCGAAATTTTTATTCAATCCCTGCCCACAATTAGATTGCGGCGTGACCTTTTTACTGTTGTTTTCAAGAACTTCATTTTCGCACTAACATGTCTCTAAAGTTTCATTTTCGATTCGATTGACTGATCAACCGAAAAATGCGGAAAACGGTTTTTAGAAAGAAAAAAATTACTTTAGAAGAGTATTTGTTCCATCGTGAAAAAAAAAAACAAAACCAAGTTTCCACACTTGAGGTGCTATTTTTTCAGAAGGTTGACTCATTTTTCGTATTTTTTTATGGATCAATAATCAAGAAGATATTTGATTTTCGAAATGTCATTATATAATAAATCTTTCATAAGTATCATTAGTTTATATCCAGAGACAGTATTTTTTCTCAGTTTTGAAATTTTAAGTGGGATTATAAATGAGTTGATTTACATTCTGCCAATAATATCTTCCTCTCTGAGGGTCAGTTTTACCATTGTATAAAGCTTGAACGGTGATGTTATATTAACTCGAAAAGTAATTGGGACCTTTTAAATCAGGGGTGGCCAACCCGCGGCCCGTTTTGAACATTTTTCCGGTCCGTGAGATTTATAACTTTTACAAAATATATTTATTTTATAATGGTCAAAGTAGTGAAAACCAATGTCTTAAAAAAAACATGTATGCATCCATATATTCAAAAATTAACTGTCGAAATTATGAGAAAAAAAAAAAACTTTGATTTAAAATATTCTTGCGCAAACAAATAGCGCACTAGTAAAATAAATATTTTTTTAATGATTTCATCTTTTATTTAATTTATATTTAAAAATGAAATATTTAAAAAATGTATAGTTTTATATATTTCTTTACAATGTGCGTTTGCATCATTATTATTATATTATCTATGTTTACATGTAAGAATAATAGTGAACACAAAAATAATAACTCCAAAAAATGTCTATGGTGGGTCTAAATCTAATATAGGGATATATAGTTTTATATGTGGCCCGTGGAGTTAATGCATTTCCAAAGTGGCGTGCAAGATCATTTGTGTTGGCCAACCCTGTTTTAAATAGTCATTTATACATTTTCGATTTATTTATTGCTCGTTTTCAGGGTGCCTGGCAAGTGGGTTTGAGCTTTTCCCCCTTCCCAACACATAAGTGAAATGTGTACTCTAGTTCAAACTTATGACCGCTTCCCACTGAGGCCCAATTTTTTTTCTTTTTGTTAAATATTTAGTATTTCAGTAAGTGTATTTCTTATCAGTGTTAATTTTTTTTTTTTATCGCATCTGAATTTCTTGGAGTCAGCATTTTCCCTGGTTTAGTTTTATTAAATATTCATCGAGTTAGAGAAATTAAAATAAACGATGTAATCGATGAGCTAACAAAAGATTAAATTTTAATATTTGTTTAATTATGTTTAGAAAATTTTTGTGTGCTATTTTTAATTTTAATGTTCTCTATGTATTTGAACAAAATTAATGCAATGTAAAAGTTATTTGAAATTCGATTTAAATGATATTTCGACTTCAGATATCTTTTCTATTACTTATAGTTCATTATGAATTATTTATTGAGCTTTCATAAACAGTTAGGTTTTATTTTTTGAGCCCCTTATACAAAATCCTGGGTGTGAGCTTGGATATATTTATCATAGCTTGTTTCTAAACCACTATGTAGATGTTTTTATGCTTTTGATTTTCCTGTAATTTTGCTGTAATCAACAGTATTTTAACTATCTAAAAAAACAAATCAATATTTTTGAATGGTTTTTATATTTTAAGGTGTGATTTAAAATTTTTTTTTTTAAAGTTTCCTTTAAGTTTTTGCTGTTGAAATCATTTAGCTATTTCAGATAACATATTCCAATTTTATATTGCTAGATGAAATGTCGATAAATATCAAGATAGTAAGGGAGGGGCCACTTCTAAAAGAATAATAAAACCACACGTCATTATTATGGACAAACATCTATTTTTTGAAAATTTACTAAAATATTAGTTTGATTTAGTTTGTCGCTGTACAGGCATTTTGTGCACAGTTTAGGCTAATTAGACCGGGACCTACAATTTAACGTGGATTCCGAACCACTAGCAAGCATTCATGACATCGCCGGGATTGAAACTTGAAGCCTGTGGTATCAAAGGTCAGAGCGCTACTAAAATGTTACGAGTTCATTTAAAAAATAAGCTTAATAAAGTATTGTTTAATGCCCTTTTTTCGTTTAAAAATGAATTATTAAATAAAATTGTTTTTTATAGAAAGCAGATAAAATGTAGAAACTTCATAAGTTTTCATATCCCCCCCCTTCACACACACGGTTTTCGATTTGAAGTAAAACTTCAACTTGGTAATTCGATTTTTTCCTGTGTTTTTTTTTTCTAAACTTTTTACCCCTACTTGCTCACTGTCCTGCAAACTAATTCATCTATAGCAATTCGATTATCTTGCCTCACAGCATGACCGCTTTTCCCAGCGACTTCTGTATTTATTTTTAGTGTTATCTCATCCGAGCATAAGAACTTGCTTTTAACTGTGTCGAATGGAGTCTCTTCTTGGCCGCACCTTAAAACGGAGCCATTTCCTTTTGAGAGGTTGGCTTGAAGATAATGTATTAACTGTGATGTGATAAACCATGTATGTGTAATGTATTTGTGTATATCCAGATAGTTCACGTATCTCTGAAATATTTTGAAGATTTATTTGCGAAATGTTTTTTAAAGAATATTCACGCTTTTATGAGTTTGATATAATTCGGAAATCAAAATGAATTGACTAGTGAAGGTTGTCTGCCGTAGCTATGACAACTTTAGCAATACATGAATTAGTTTTTCTTAAAAATTTTGCAGAGTATTTTAAGTCACAGTAACTATTACAGGGGGGATAGTGTTCCGAAACTTCGATGCTACCTTATTCTGAAAATTCATATTTTCGATAATGTCTTTTCTTTTTCGATAATTTTTTATTTTATCTTCGAAATTAATATACATTTTTGAAACATGTAAGATATGCTTAAAAAATATGTAATGCAAGATGCGTTTCATATTAAGGTTACGATGGGTTTCTTGGGTAAATTGTATATTGCAGATTTTGTCGGAAAGGCTGTAAAGAGGAAAAGGGTCTTAATTTGTTTTATATACCAGTTTCAGAAAAAACGATTTGCAGTTCCTGAAGTTCCAATGGGTCCCGCCATAATCATTCCTGAGCTATTCCAACTTGAACCAAGAAACCATTCTACTGATATTTTAAGAATTTTTTAAAGTTCTTTTTATATGAGAAATTTTCAATGAAAATTCATAAATCTCAATATCATTCACTCAAGAATAGGTGTCTTCAATTTTTAAAATCGGCACTATCACTTTGCATAATGAAGCTAAAAAACAGTATTTGGATCTTCAAAATAATGCGATACTTTTAATCGTTATGATTTAATGCCATTTTAATTTTGTGTACTTAAATAATTAAAACAAATAATATCGGCGTTCCTATCATTCCTTGTCCAACTATAATTTTGTAAAGTGTCAATTTTTCTTTCAAAATACGAGTTTGGTACCCCTAGATTGGCTTGATAGTATGAAACACACAGACGCAACGCTTTTTTAATTTTTTTTATTTTTATTCACTTTCACATCCGTCATTAAATTGCAACAGTTCCTCCTTCGAATTCATCATTTATGAATGTTACGGTGATTAATATTTCTGTACGGTGTCCTTAATTTTTGCTGTTTTCTTCAAACCACTTTTGCTACAAATATTAATCTAACCAATAAATATTTTTAAAATTTATTATTAATCAACTGCCTAATAGAACAGCGTTCATTGTTAATACTAAAAATATTTAAAAAAAATATAAAAAACATTTCAAGAAAAATAGTGAAAGTGAAACATTTTGATTTGCATGACGAGTTCAAAATGTTTGCGAAATCAATTAAATGAAAGTGTATTGAATGTTGCATGCTGAGATTACATTGTAACTTTTCCTGTGATTTATTTTGATGATTAGGCGGATGAATTGTTTCCTTTTTCTGTCAGTCATTGCTGCGATGTTAAGTTGCTCAAAAATTGCAACCTAACACTAACTTGGTACACTAGAAAGACTATGCGAATTTGTAAAGTTACACAATACATATTTTAAATAGGCTTTTTTTTTTGTGTGTGTGAAGCATCTTGTATAACAAGGTCTGGCATGTTGGTATGACCAAACACATGCTATGGAATACAACCATTTCAAGTTTTTAGGTATGCATGTAGTTAATTCGGCTCTAATTAAAAAAAAAAAAAAAAAGCTAACTTTTTAATTAGTTGATAATGTATATACATTTAAAAGTTCATCAGTTTTTATAAGCTTGAGTTTCATTTCGTTATTTAAAGACTTTAATATGCTGAGTTTGAATATATTAACTGTTTTCTATTGAATTCCAAATGTTGTTTACATTGATATCCTTTCTAACTCATGTGTGACCGTAGTCTATTGTATTCTTAGAAGCGTGTTTTGGCGGGTGCAACGAATAGGAACAATGCTTGCTAATGTGTGTGTATAGAGGTCAGTTTCTACGCTAGTGTCAATAGGTGTTCCACGCATTTTACTGTGGTAAGCATGTTTACACACTTGTATACTTAAATTTTTATCCCTTCCTCCTCCCTGCTACGTATTTTTTTAAAATTGTTTTTTATACATATATTGCGTTTTTTGTTACGGTAGATACAGGGTGTTTATTAAAATGTCCGTCAAAATCTTGTACATATAAATTATATTGCTTATTTAAAACGGAAGTGAAATTACTGAAAGGCGTAATTTTTTTTCTCCAGAAATCTGATCATAAGTATTCTTTTAGCTCCTAAAATGATATGTCGGAGTTTTTTAAGTATCATTTTGTTAAGGCGTCTAATAGTAAGTGTGGGATTTTTTTTTCTAGTTTTTCTTTTAATACTGTGCCATCTAAAATTTTAATTATTAAGAATTTAAATTATTTTGATAGCAATTAAAATCCCTCAATGATATTTCTTTATGACGATGCCCCCCCTTTTTTTTTTTTTTTTTTTTTTTTTTAATCTACCCAACTTGCCAGTTTTCCACGCGATCGATGGTCTGACTATAATAGTTTTGGTATAAAAATGTAGTATGCAAAATAGCTGTGTAGTACCAAATATATGAACCAATTTTTTTATCTGTAAATTTGTGAACACCGATTTAAAACTTTTAATCATAATTATATAATTCTATTACAGAAAAATGTTTCTTCAATATAATATATTGAAGTTTCACTAATGCTAATTATGAATAAATAATTACTCCTTACTTGTATTGACTTTCTAACTAAATTGTTGCAGTTTCAGTGCATTGTAGTTAAACTTTATAGATGATTGATGGACCCTTAAATGAAACTAAAAAACTAAAAGTGAAAAATTTTTACTGCGAAAATACTGAATTACAACTCCGCGTTTATATACTGATGTATATAAAACCATCTTGAATATGCTAGATATATCTATCGCAATAATATACATATGCTATCTATCACAATAAAACGCATATTTTTAAGGAACATTCAAACTAAACCAATGAAAATTTACGTTTTTTTTCCCCCAGACTTTTAAATATATTGCAATAAGTTTATATAACGAATGTGTTAATTCTTGAAGCAAATAGTTTCAATTTAAATTCTTAAAAATTGAACATATTTTTATTGCACGATCAATTTTAATCATCATTTTTAATATTAGTACAATACTTTCACCCTTGATATCCGTTTATGGAATCATTCTTTGTTAATAATCTAAAATTCTTTTCATTATTTCACCTGAAAATGCTTTGAAAATGGTTATCTTTCCATGAGTTAATGCTTGAACTTCGCTATTCTCGTAATGTAGGTGTTCCGTTGCGTCTTATTTGCTTCTTAGTAATTGGTCACGGAAGCAGCTGTAAAGTTACGAGGGGAATGAATTATTTAATTGCTTCTAGTTATCGCGCTTGGATTGGGGAAGAAGGTGGTTCTTTATTGTTGGACTCTAGAAATATTCATTCTCTTTTTAGGGTGGAACTACTTCCTCTTGCCCATCTTGAACGTCATTTCTTTATCTTTTTAAGTGGCTTGTAAGATAATTGTCTCTTGTCTAGGAGAAAAAGACGAATAAGTTAACTGTTTTACTTATTGCCTTTTGTTGACTCTTTTTAAACTAGTTTTATTTATTTAAATGCACTTTTGAAGATGAATATAAGAGGAATCGAATGAAATTTCCTGTATTGATATGTCTTTGTAATATAATTATAAGATTTAAATTTTAACTTTCTAATAGCTGGCATATATTTTACGCTATTGGACTGCAATGAATAATATTCAGTTTGAAGTTTCAACTCGGTGCACATTGGTTCTAAATTTCAGATTAATGCCACACTGCTGATGAATTAATTGCAAATACATAAAAAAAATGTTTGTGCAGTTTTTTTTTTGATAAGTTGTAAAATATAAGTAGGAACATTGCTATTTAATTATTTCCCTTAATTAAATAGCAATGTTCTGCAAATAAGTAAATGTAATGCAAAATGAAGTTAACTGTGCATTTTTCTGAATTCAAACACAGAAATTTATTTTCTATGTCTAAATTTTTTTTAAACGTTTACTTGATTTAAATTGCATACCATTTTTTCCATCTACTGTGTTTAAGTAAAACACGAAAGCTTGATTATTGTTTGACTTAAGTAATTAACGATTTTCGCCTTTTTAATTTTATTTGAATATTGGTGATTGCAGCATTTTCCTAAAACAATTATTCCTATGCTCCATAATGATTTATTTGTATAATGCAATATTTGCATTCATTTATGGTTTTAATATAGTTGTATATTTTTAAAACTAAAATGAAGAGTTCTCAAGTATATTTTATCTCCCAATTGTATTTATTCATTCATTCATTCATTATCTTTGGTCGTAAATAGCAACCAGAAAGAGGGGGAAAAAAAACCCATTTAAATGTTAAAAACAAGTATTGTGTAAATCTCAAAGCATATCCAACAATATTAAGGATAAATTTATAATCCACAACAAGACATTTCGTTAGTTATTACTATAGTAAAATAAAATATTTTGAGTCATAAGAATAGTAATAAAAGCCAGTGTCATGTTATTAGGAACGATATTATAGAAGATGATGCTAACGTTACGTGGAGTAATTTATGATTATTGGGCTCATAAATGACCGTTAATGTAAAGTAATCGATAGGAATGTAAAAGGGAAAATTAATTTTGGCTATAAATATTTCCTCTGATTTATGCGAAAATGTTAATGTGTGTAGTGTATGCCAAAATCGCTTTTATTTCAAGTAAAATCGAATTCTGCGATTTTCTTCTTTTTTTTGCTTCCAAAAGTATATTCTGCGGGTTAATGATCATAATAGGACATTCTTGGTTAATTAATCTAACCATAATAATTTTAAGGTTCCATCTACATTAATTTCAATTAAAAAAAATTACATAAAAACAAATTTTTAAGTTGTTTAAAAAAAATCGAAACATTTTGCTGTTTGTACTATAATTTTTAGAAGTTATTTATTTTCAGAAAAATTTTATTAAAGTGTTTAACAAACACAAGTGTACTGCAACCATATTAATTCCTTAGCACAGAAGATATGGCAATCTATAAAATATTCTAAAATCTAAGAGAAACTTTTTGAAGGATTTGGTTCTTTTATTAATACGATATTGTATATTTTAAATGTGCAATAATTTAAGAATGCTGTTGCATATTGATCAACAGTACCATTAGAACAAGACAATAAATAGTTCTAGCTCTCAGGCCTTGGCTATTGTGTTGAGTAATTTGTATTACTTTCGAGGACATTAAAAGGCCTTCAAATAATGTTTCGGTGGAAGTTATTTAGAAAAGCTTATTCAACGGGTGATAACTTATCCATTAAGAAATCATAATTGTAAATTGCCTAAAATGCAGCTATCGGGGGACTATTAGTTCTTGAATACGTAGCGTAATTTTTTTTTTCTTTATCGGCAGGCAGGTAATTAGGAATTGTTTAGAAAATTGTATATAATTCATATATACACACGAGTTGAATTAAATAAACTCATCTTTGAAATGTTCATCTTAAGAAACGAAAAGTAAAACAAACTTTGCTGTTATATTAATGTAGCTTCTATAAAATAAATGCTCTCCCAACTATAAATATTCAGTAATTGACATTGTTACTCAGACTGATATTGCAACATCTCGAATTGTCATATCCCTATTGTAACTAATGAGGAACAGTTCTTTGTTTCGCTTTTTAAAGTATTTTTCTTTTATTCATTTAATCGTTAAAACTTGCATTTGAAGAATTATTCACAAAGAAAACGTGGGCGTTGTTTGCGTGGGTACTTGAAGCGTAGGATGCATTTATATCTCTTCCTTCAGATAAGTTCAGTAATACCTGAGGATAACAGTAATGTTTCTCCTATTTGTTTATATATAATAGGAAACTTAATTGAACCTTTTATTGCTAATATTTATTACATTTTGTCTTCATTCATTTTTATATTGTATTGTAATCAATTTTCTATATTAATTGTTGGTAAACTATAGTTTACTAATTTCTTAAACAAAAAGGAGTATATGGGTAATTTTTTTTTTTTTAATACAGTGCAGTATTTTGTTTATGTAAGTGTTTGATATTTTATTTAGAATTATTTTTTGTTTTTCTTGAACAGATCAAAAGAATGTAATAAAGCAAGTTTTTCTAATTTGTATTAATCTTTACATTTATATGAAAATGTGCCAAAGAATTAATGCTGAAACATGAAATAATTTTTTTAAGAAAATGATTAAAAACTCTTGCCTTTTTTAAATTTTAACTTTTTATTAAGAGAAAGCTGTTAATGTTACACTTTCTAGTTAGCTTTTTAGAAATCGAAATTCTTAATTTCTTTTAAATTAAATCTTAGTCCGCTTTTCATGTGATTGTAAAAAGTGGTAAGAGACAATTTATAGCAGCAAAATCTTTCTTGGAGTGACTCAATTCAACATTCTTTTCATCTCTTGATCTAATAATCACCCCATGCGATTATTCTGAATTATCCTCCAGTTCAGCTTAGACCTCGCAATAAGTTATGTATCTCATGCCAAGATTGTAAAAGAAATAGATTGTTAACATGTATTTTATGCATTTGCAACATGCATTTTATAGACATGCATTTTATTATTTAATACTTTTCGAGAAATGATTCGTAATATCTGAAATCTTGATTGAATAAAAGATTGACATCAGAAACAAAACAGTCTTTGTTTTTGTTCCGCAAGAGTAGTTCACCTTTCTGAATCGCGCGCGAGAAGTTGAGCTGACTGGGAACTTTATTAGCGAATGAGATGCTGTCCTTGCTGATACACGTAATCTCCTCGTCTGGAGACTGACTTCAACGTGATTCGTTGGCTGCCTTATGTCACCTGCACGTTTTCATATTTAAAAGCTGTTGTGCATTTTAAGTGCCTTTCGCTCTGAAGGGAGTAGTCGGTGCTTTCTCCAACTGCTGCTGCTATGAAATTTCCCAAAGATAACGAGTGAGTTATTTTGTTTTTATTTTAGTGATCATCTGATCGCTATTCTATAGAAAGTGAAATTTTTAAGCGTAACGCATAAATTATAAAGCATAACAATTTAACGTGCAGTGTGTCAATTTTAATATAGTTTAATTAAAAGTTATTTAATTAAACATATTAAAATTTTTAATGTACTATATAATGGTAAATAAGTAATAAGAATTTTTTTCTTCTTTTGTACATTCAATTAATAATTTTAATTTCTCGGCACTGTCATAAAACAATGAAGCTTTGTTCAATTTGAAATGCTTCGTAACATTTATGAAAAGTAAATTTTGTAACATATAAATTTCGGTGATTTTGAATAAGTTCGTGTAGTTTATTTAGCCATTTTCTTCTTAATTTTTTTTTTTATTCGTTAGTCAAGAATCGCAACTTGCAAATAATTTCGTTATCAGGTATATGCAATTAGCAGATTATCTAACTCTATTTTAGCTACTAATTTTAACTTTAATTCAGGTTATTATAAAGTTTCAAGTGCATATTTGAAATTATTTTTCTAATTCTTATGGAATCCCTACAGAAGATTTGCACTGAATAAAAATTTATTAGATAAATTACTTATGGCAATATTTCTTTAACTTCATAAATTGCATGTATTGCTCAATTTTTTCGTTTTTCACTATTTATGCATAAAAGAAATTGTCATTGGAGCTTATTATTCTTTGTTTTCACTTATTTTTGTGTTTTTTTTGCTCGCAAGAAACATTTTGTCACCCTCTCCTACATAATTTACAATCTATAAATTTGTAAATTAATAATTTGCGTTATTATTTAATTTAAAATGCATCAATTTAATAATTTAAAATGCATCAATTTAATAATTTAAAATGCATTAATTTAAACATGTTTATGTGCAAATACTCGCATTTAAACAGCTTTTCTTTAAAACTACATAAAAATGATTAAGAATTTGATAGTAGAATTTTATTATAAACTGTAAATAACATTTTATGTGTAAGATGTGTATCAGAAGTTTGGATAAATCATTCTTATAGTAACAGTATCTATAGCTCGGATTTAGTCATTGACTGATATAAAGTGATTTCATTTTGGCTTGGGGCAACTGATATGAATTATATCTACATTTGAAGTGTTCCTCAAAGCTATAATTCTATTTCGGTGAGATAACGAAGTGTTACATCTTTACTTGGTATTAATGTTTTTTATCTCCACGAACAGCCGACGTTTTCCGGATAAACTACCATTGCTCTCCAACCTCTAATAAAAATAGCGATTGCGTTATTCGACCTCAGATGCTGACAAACCCGTTTTATTCCATGCTCATGCAGCTTTGTGTTTTTTCTTCACTTCTCTGTAGATATTCGAGTTAGAAAGCCGCCGGAATATTAAACTCATCTGCCCTATTTCAAACTTTCCGCCCATTTTTTTTAGTTTTGTTTTCCGGCGTCTGATATGTTTTGATATAAGAAACATCACGTTTTTCCTCGTGCCCATTTTTTAAATTTATTTTTTTAATTCTGCTTGAGTTTTTTTTTTTTTTGTTCAATGCATCGATTCAATTACGTTCAACGAGGAAAATTTCGCAACGTATTCAGTTTGAGATCGGCTAATCAACAGCACTTATCGAAATGACAATTGACAGTTCTGGAAGGGCGTGGCAGATAGACAAAAATTCTTCAGACATGAATTACCGTTTCCGTAGGATGGTAAATCTTCATTAATTTCTGTGCGTATTTTAGGAGTGGAATGTTTTAAAATGCATATTTATTAAAAGAAGCAATTATGTTTGACAAAACGTCATTTAGACATATATGGAATAATATATAAGATGTGGAATATATATATATATATTTGAATTCGATTCCTTGGCTTTCCTATCTAATTTGGTAACCATTAGAAACAAATTATTTCATCATTTACTATTTTTATTGTTTTATTCCTTGTGTATGGCTGATATTGAATTGGAATAGTGTATAATTTTTCTGTTCCTGTTTAATTTTAGTCGGTGAATATTTATCTTTTAGTACTACCTTGTAATGAAATGCAACGCAATGTAAAAAAATAGTCTGTATTTAAATTATGCATAGTTTCATATTGACATTATTGAAGTTTCTGTCAGTAAATGACCGTTGTGTCCAAAATTCTGTTCTGTAAATATACTTAAAGAAAAATTGCATTTTAAAAATGCATAATGCTATTTAGTTCATAAATAAAAAAAGGAAAAAAATATTGATAATTTTAATTGTAAGTCAACAGTTGTGGAATTTACGAGAAACGTTTTACAGAAATGAGCTATAAAAGTATAAAATTATCGACAAATAATTAAATATGGTATAAAAATATGCATTGCTGCATTCTGGATCTTAAAATTTAGAACGATAAATATATCAAGTAAATGTCAATTTTAATTCTATATATTAGATTTGTGGAATGTCATAGCGAAAATGAGTTGCTGTTATTTTTGTCTCAAAAGAGTAGCTTAAATATAATTGAAAAGTTTGGCTGTTTCAAATGCCATTTGTTGATAAATTTTTACGTAAACTAACTTTTTAACATGAATATGTTTAATATATTTCAGACAGCAAGAAGAAAGCTTATATTTTAATTACACACAAAAAAAAATTATGTTCTATAATTTAAATTGTTTTCCCCTTTATAAATAATGAAAAGATAACTAGCAATGCAATCTTTTTTGTAATTTTCAAATAATTTACTACTAGTAACATGTAAAATTTTTACATTCTTGGGAAGTAAAAACGTTTAAGTGTATTAAGTGCAAACGTACTGACGGGTTCGTGGTGCAAGAAGCGGTGAAGAGAGTTGGCCGACTGGATATTACTGACACGACCTTGGCCCGTGTCAGTTTTCTCCACATTTGGCGTGACATCTATTTTGGCGATATCGTATTTATTACAGTAAAATTATATATTCTGTCTGCGGTCGAGTTTAAATCTTAGAACTCGAACGTAGTTATTGAAATTTAAACCGTCATTATGAAGAAGAGGGCCACTGTGTTTTTGTTTCAAGATTATATTTCTGTACGAATCCCGCTGTACATTATGTAATAAAGTAATTCAAACACTTAATATTTCTTTTTACCTGGCGTCAAGTTTTGTAAAACAAACTTCTCCCGAATGTTAATGTGAGGTAGTTGGCGAGCTTTTCGTAACCTGAATTCATAATATCGTGAACTGTTTTAATCTTTTACGTGTTAAGTGTGCATTGTTTCATTATTATGAAAGTTAGCTATTCTATCTTACTCATTGTTGTTACTGTTGCACACAAGAGCTTGCTATACAATTTAATTGTTTTGAAATATTTTTAGGCAATCTTTAATTATTTATTATTATTATTTTTTTGCATCATTGATTTAAAGTTCATATTAGCACCTAGAAATTTTGTCATGTACTTGACTTTTTTAAATTTATATTCTATTTTTCAATCTATTTATAATCATAATTCTCATGGCTGATAAGGCTTTCTTGATAAACTTTAAGAGTCCTTGATTCGTCATGCCTTTCATCGTTAATCTCTTTAGTACTTATATGAAGTATCGGATTTTGTTTATATCTAGCAATGCATATTGTTAGTCGACCTGCTCGTGAAGTAATGATGTTTTTGTAACATGTGGAAGCAGCTTTAGATGTAATCAACTTCTACAACCTGTAGTTTTAAAGATTATAAAACATCGAAAACTTTTATGGCTTATCAAATTACCATTTTATTGCCTAACGTTTTTTCTTTTAATAAGTTATATTACAAACATTGTGAATTAAATTTTAAGAAACCAGACATTTTTATTATGTGATAAAGTGTAGTTTACATGCTGTGTGTACTTATTCAACTATTTAGTTACTTTTGAATTTGTAGTCCATAACATTTGAATTTACTTTAATGAAATAAACTTATTTTCTGTTCAAGTATGGTTAAATTGATTTGTGAAAAGAGGACATTTCTATTTTATATGATTAAACATTTTTAGAAGTATTTAGATATAACAAAATCTAAATTGAATTTTTTTAGAAATAGGCAAGGAATTTATTACAAATTGTTTCCAAATAATTCTCTTTGGTGGCATTTCTCAAATTTCACAAGAATTATATAAATTTCACAGAAAAAATAAGTTTTGATAGCAATTTTGTTTTATAATTTTAAATTTCATATTAGTTTTTATTTTATCTGTAAAACTTGAAATTAATATTTTTGACGAAGATTTATCTCGTACCGTTTGTAAATCGTAATTTTTTTTTTTTTTTTTTTTTAAAGAGGTGAAGAAATACACATTTTCAATAGAAACTATTACTTATTTCTCTGATTGCCATATTTAATATATATTGGTTTTGAGATAAGGGGAAAAAAAAAATCTCTACATTTACAGATTTTCAGAGATATTCAATCTTTGCAGAGAATTTTTCGCTAACAAACTACTTTATATCCTTAATCGGATTATTATAAAAGCCTCGCAAGGGTCAGTGTCCTTGTGTTTTTATTGTTAGAATTTTCTTTACTGGGACTGGTTGGGGTTTATTTGATTAACGATATTGGAAATAGTTATTTTTAGTAGGAAGACTTTCAATGCATCTCTTTTGATGTTAAAGGAATTAGTGTATCTTCGCAGACAAATCAACTCGTGTTTTGCCAATTCTGCTTTGAACTTCCTTGTCAGTCTATTATTTTAGTTCTCAGACATCCGATTTTATTTGCTTTGTTATATAATTTGTTGATTATTCATTTCGAGTTTTTATTAATAAATTATTTCAATATGTAGATATGAATAGATTATAATGAAATACGGTTGGCATAAATTACTAAGGATGATGGCATCTTGAGTTGGGATAGTTGGTTAAAATTTTGAGCACTAGAACGGGAGTCCCTGTAGAATGGTTGCATTCTGTAAATTAAGCTTACTTGGATTTTTGGATTAAAGTTTCGCTCAATTCTGAAAGTTCGTGAAATCTCTGCGAAATATTTTTGGAATATCGGTCAACTGTATTCGGGAATTGACCGCCTCCGTACGCCCTTACTTTTTTTTTTTATTCGTGTGACTTGATATGCTTCAATAAATGCACGATTATTGAACTGTATATTTAGTCTAAAAAATGGGAAGTAGTTTTTTTTTTTTTTTTTTAAATGACATTGTGCTTGAAACGACATTGAATAATTCGTCGACGCTATGCTGCCGAATTAACGACTGTAGTTGCTCTTCTGGCATTCATGACTATCGAATTTTCCGCTGGAGACAAGAACAATACCATAAATCCGCATCCGAGAACGAACCGGATGTTGGTAAAGTTATTCAGAAATTATTGCTGCATTGTGCTGAGGCAATTCCAACCCACCCGTAATATTTTACTTTTTTAATGTCTGTATAATGATTTACGCATTTGTATAATGAAATAAATATTTGTTGGTACTATTTTTCATGCTAAGTTGCAATAATTTGTTGGGCAGTTATTCAGAGATAATTTTTGCTGAGATTTTCTCTTTCCCTATAAGTTTAAAACATTTGCTATAATTAAAATTGATAATGTTCCCGAGCGTGAACTTCTCAATGGCAAAATTCCAGGCAGTAGTTTTCTCATTTTTATTAGTTTTAAAGTCACTAAATACTTTTATTTCGATATAGAAGAATATTAAGTGCAAGCTAATTATAATGTTTTCTTTCTGCAAGTGGAACATTTTTTTCATTTCTTTTAAGGCATTACTTCCAAATAACAATCTCGTTAACGTCATTTGTTTAAGTGCAGAATTTAATAAAAGATTTCATCTTTTCATGAAATGTATTTAATTCAATAATGAAATTAATTTTTATATACATAAAATTTGATGTTAAAATTTTTAAATTAAATCGAAGTTAAGGAAGATTTTGATAATAAAGACTTTATTTAAAAATTGTGTAGTTTAAAATAGTTGCATCAACATATTTCAAGGAATTGCTTCTTTTTGTCCAATAATTATTTATGTTTTAAAAATATTGACTTAAGGTCAATTATGTGTGCTAGAAGGTTTTTTTTTTTTCCTCCTGGATAAAGATTTTGGAGAATATTTTTGATAAATGAGTTTTTCTTTTAAAAGTTTGTCTTGTCTTTTTTTTATTTCAATTTACATTTGCTAATTCCAGCGGCTAATAAAATGTGATAAAATCGTGAATGATCGTTTCCAAGATTTTTGTATAAGGTTGAAAAAACCGTATTTAAAGAAGGGTGGGAGGGGAATCCCATTATTTACATAGGTTTAATGATTGTTGAACATGTTCATGTTCAAATCACCTCTGTTTGTAGTCAAAGCAATTTTTTTTAATATTTTTAATGCTTTTATTTTACTTTAATTACATATAATGATATTTGCAAACCGCTTTCAGTAAGTCAATTGAAATATTAAAAGCATTTTATCAAATATTCAATTTACTTGTATTGCATTTGGTTCTGAATTCTAAAAATATGGATTGTTATTTGTATTTTCTAACATTTTAAAATGTTAGAACTTAAAATTGCTTAAATCCTCTTAATATGTTAGACATAATGAGGACGGTGGAATCAAGATCCACAAAATTAAATTTTTTTTGTTCATATTTGCACAATTTAAAAGCGCTCGTAATATTTGCACAATTTAACGCTCGTAATATTTGCACAATTTTCACACCCTATACTGGGTGTTCTTTAAAAAACAATATATTAGAAAAATGTTTATTTCATGTATAATGCATTAGTTTTTCATTTTATCAATATTTTTGAATCTATCGAAAATTGATTATAAAAATATACAGTTTATATTTACAACAATATATGCGTTTATAGCAACATGATTTGTAGTAAAATTTAATTATTTGTTTATTGCATATAGAATTTGTCTTTATTGCTAATAAATAAATGTATACTAAGTCTTGCACTTTTTTAGATTCATTATTTAAGTTAAAAGTTATTTATTTTCTGTGGTTGCTGAGGAGTTTTTTTTAAACATGCAGTTTATATTAAGTCATTTTAGGAGTGATTTTGTTTTGTGGTTTGTTATAAGGGAACTTTTTATATAAATGCACACCTTGTGTGTAAATTTGGTATGTATATATATAATATAAATGTTTATATCCTAAGATTATGTATATATAATTTGGGTTAAAGTTTTATTCAACAAATTGTATAATTATGAAGTTGTAATATTTTTTTTTATGGTTCTTCTGCCAAAATTATTTTTTTAATAATTGTAAAAATAATTTCTTTTTTTAGGTTGACTACCAACATGGCAGATGTAGAAAATACTGAGAGTAAAACAAATGGTATTATAGAAGCAAATGGACCTGTTACAAGGTATGATCCTGATGATCCTGAGGATCAGAAACAAATGTGGAGACCTCCTGATATTGACCAAGATATGAAGGAAATGGAGCGAAGAAAAAGAGTAGATATGATTATGAATAGGTATCTTGTATTTTTGTATTTCTGATTTTTCACTATTTAAATTTAATTTCTGCAATTTCATCAAAAACTACTTTGAAATAAAACAAAATATATTTAGTTTATTGTGAATTAAATTTATTAGTAATAAAATGAACTTAAAATTTTTAGAATTTATGAAATATATTCTTTTACAAATTAAAATAGTGTATTTTATGTTTCTTTTCACAATTATTCAATTTTTTCAATGAATTTGATTTCTTTTTAAATTCAGCTTATTCATACCACATGATCTTTTTAATTAAGTTAAAATTTTATGTGTTTAAGAGCAATATTAATATAAGTGTTTATTAAAGAAAATTTGATTTAAATGTTTTCTTTATGAGAAGGATGAATTAAAAAAAAAATTGCCATTAACATTTTTGCCTTAATTTTTCTTAAGGAATCGAATATTTACATTTCATAAGCTGTTATTTATTTGTATAAAATTAAAATGGATTTTTGAAAAAGGAATGATTTTAAAATGCTTAATTTATTTTCTTTTTAGCCAAGTTTTTAGAGAAGAATTGGAGCGTATTATAGAGTCTCAAATGACTGAAGGATATCTACCTGAAAATTTAGCTGCTTTACAACAAGTTACAGAATTACTTTTGCCTAATCGACGTACATCCAATATTCGTTCAGGGCACTGTGTAATTCCTATTAATGATATTCGAGGCGTGGATGGCATTCGTTATACTAAAATTGAAAAACTACTTCGTTGTAAATTAGCGGCTGTTTATCGACTTATTGATTTATATGGCTGGTCTGAAAATATCTACAATCATGTTACAGTAAGTCTTTCTCTTAAATTTAAGATTATGTATTTAAATATTTTGAATAATATTTTTTATCAATTTTAAATTATCTTGAATAATTTTATCTTTTTTGTCTATTTTAGGTTAGAGTGAGTCAGGATCTTGAGCATTTTCTTCTTAATCCATTTGGTTTGCAGTATCCTGAGGTCACTGCTTCTTCTTTACTTAAAGTTGATATGCAAGGTAATGTAATTGATCCTGGCTCTACCTCCTTCACTTTTAACAGGGCTGGTTTTGTTTTGCATTCTGCTATTCATGCTTGCCGACCAGATATTAGGTGTTGTATTCATATCCATCATCCTCCTGTTGTGGCTGTAAGTATTGCCTTATGTTGATTCTTTGTTAATAAATTAAAATAATGATGTTGAATTTATGGAAATGTGTCTACTGTAGTGATTTGGAAAATTCAATTTTTTCGGAAATTATTTAATGTAATTTAATTATATATACATATTTATTATGTAATTTTTATTGATTTTAATATAATTTTTGCAACATTTATATAATAGAAATTTTATAATGGATGATAAACACCATGAATTTCACTATTATAAATCAGATCAGTTTTTAATATTGTATCATTTATTAATAAATTTACATAAAATCTTTTGTTAATATATATTTATATTTTTCTTTTTTGTTTTTGCTAAGGAATTTTTTTAATGTTATAAAAATTATACTTTGTATTTTAATATTTTGAACTTATCTATTTTATATCCTAAAGAAGACCAAATATTTACCAAAGTTAAAAAATTTTTTTAGTAGCATTTATAATTCTGTATTATGCATATGTTACTTGAATTTTCAGTTCTTTTAAATAACATATTTCTTTTTCTAAAATACTTATAATTGTTTAGTAACGGATTTTTGAAACTCGTTTAAAGAGCTTTGCATTCTTTTGCACCTAAATACTGTTTTGTAAAAAAAAAAAAAAAATTGGAAGCACCATAAATAAGGTGGCTTATCTTTCATTCAAATTAAGTTGGGTAAAGTCATATTCATTGAAATGATCAGAAATTAAGGTTGTAGGATGGATCCATCAATAGATAGTAATTGCATATTAAATGTTCTAGTCAACTTCATTAAATGCATTTTTTTTTTCAAAACCAGATTTAAATAATTAAAAAAAAATTGTGCTTATTTTAATGACTGATAGTTGTAAAATTTCTCAAAGCTTTCTTCTAGTCTTGTAAACATATCTAATTATTATTTGCCATATGGCTAGTTAATTTGATTTGGGAAAGAAATGACATTTCTTAAATTTTTTTTCTAACTTCCTAGCAAATCATAAGCTAATAGTCTTTATTAAGTTTGCAATCAGTTCATTCTTCATTAAATTTTCATATATATTTAATGATGTCACATTCTAAGTTATTTAATTTCTTGTAAAACTGAATAAATCGTGGCATTATGAGTTTATAGAAAAATGCTTTTGGAGTTTTTTTAAAAATAAGTCAGCTTGCTCTATTTATTTATCTTTTTAAACATGCAAATGTTTTGAAACTAGAATTAATAAAAATTCTGAAATATCTCATGCGTCATTAAGGAATATTTTTTTCAAACACATCTAACAATGAAACATATATTTACTTAAAATAGTAAGTATTTGGATTTTTTCTTCTATGCTCAACCTTTGTGTTCTGACCTAATTTTTTTCAAATTGCATCATTTAGTTTTTGAATTTTTATATTATTGGAGTATGAAAGATTTTTCTTGTAGCATTTGAATTCAAATGTAACTTAAATTACTCACTATTAAAGGTGCGTTATTTTTAGGTTTCTGCCATGAAAGTAGGTTTATTACCAGTTTCACAAGAATCTGCTTTAATTGGAGAAGTTAGCTATCATGATTATCAAGGCATTGTTGTTGATACTAAAGAAAGGGAACAAATTGCTAGAGATCTTGGACCTGTTAATAAGGTAAATTAAAAAAAAATTTTTTTTGGTTAAATTTGAAGTTCTTATAAAATTTTCATTCTTGAAATACCTTATTTCAGGTAATGATTTTAAGAAATCATGGTGTTATTGTATGTGGGGAGACCATAGAAGAAGCATTATTTTATCTTCAGAATCTTGTGTTGGCTTGTGAAGCTCAGGTAAAATTCTATTTCTATTTTTGTTAATTCTAAAATTCATAAAGTGGAATGTTTTCAAAACTTTATTTTTTCCTTCACCAACTTAAAACTATTTTACAAGGCAATGTTTGAGCTTAAATAATTACTTATAAGCCTTTCTAAGTTGTTTTTTTTTTTTTTTTCAGGAAATTAAGTGTTGAATCATTGAATTTCTGAATTTTAGCTTTGTTATACATTTTTAGGTGAGATTGATGCCAATTGGCCTTGATAATATTCAAACCATGTCTCCAGAAGCAAGACAGAAAGTTCGAAGTATAATTACTGACAACCATGCAAATGTGACTGGAAGGCCGGAAGGTGAAGAAGAGAAAGAACAGAGAATTAAAAAATTTAAAGTTTGGGATTTAGAATTTGAAGCACAAATGCGAATGCTTGATAATGCAGTAAGTGAAGCCTTCCTTATATTTTTTATACCTTTTTTATTTATAATTCTAACTAAATTAATTGAATGATGAATGGAAGTCTTACTTTCATACGTTGAATTTTTTTTTTTTCATTCATAGTCAAATGGAGACCTATTTTTATTGCATAATTTTAATTCTGAAAATATATTTTTTCCAAGGGTTTTCGTACTGGCTACTTGTACAGATATCCACTTTTAAGAGTCGAAGCTCCTCGACTAAAGAATGATGTCGAAGTTCCCCCAGCAGCCACGTCGTTTGTTCAATATTTAGAAGAGGATAAATGGTTGAGGTAATATAGCAAAGTTTTTGAACCTAATGACGTATAAATGCTAATATGTATTCAAATTGATGAAGGTAAAACTGTTCTTTAAAAGATAGCTACATTCAGTAAGCAATTTTTAAAATGATCCATGGAATCTATCATTTATTTCAAATTTTACCTTTCTGCTCCCATTAATGGATTGAAAATACTTAAAATTTGACTGATTGAATTCTTCACCATAAAATGTTTAAAAATTTCTGTAAAAGGTTAAATAACTTTCCTTGACTTTTTAGCTATTTCTACCCTGAATGTAAGCAGTTAGTAAAAATCCAATATGCTTTCTATTAGTCTAAAGGTCAAGCTATAAATCTTAAACAATAAAATCCAGTTACCTATATAAACAACAAATTTATTAATTTTAGCTTTTCTTTACTTTCAATATTTTATTGTGTCTTGTACATCTGTATGCCAGTAATCAAGGATATATTTATCAGTATATTCAATAGATAGAAAATCTTATTTTATCTAGTGTTAAATATCTTATTTAATCTGATGAATAAAAATTGATTAACTGAAGTAAAAAGTACTTTATTACTGCTTTGTTTTGAATTTATATCAATGTCATTTTTCTTTTCTTCTTAATTTAGAAAAATGTTTATTTTTAGACCTCTGAAAAAACTTATGGATGGGAAAAAGTCTCAAGATAAATTGCGATGGGTTAATTCTCCTAATGTCTATCAGAAAGTGGAAGTACTAGAGACTGGTACAAATGATCCTAAAAAGATTACCAAGGTAGTTTTGTATTTAATTCTAGTTCGTTTTTTTAATTCATGAAGATATAACTTGTATTTGAAGTACTCCTAAACCTCTTTACTAGATAGGTATACTTTTAAAAATTACATGCAAGAATTTACGCCTAAAAAAAATAGTGTATTTTTATGCATCAGTTATATAATTTGAGGAATTTCGAATTTTTTTAATTAAATGAAAATATAATTTTACAAATTCTTAAGAATTTCTTCACTTAAAAATTTTCCTTTTAAGCATTTGATTTGTTTTATAAAATTGTATAGCAAGTATTGATATCCTAATTTACATAAAAAATATGATCTGCGTATGAAGTTTGTTTACTGCATTTTAATTGGCTATTTCTACAAGACACACCTGAAAATTGTTTATCTATTATCTGTATTTAACTTTCTGTAGGTTCGTGCAATAATGTACATTAGGAAAACATTGTCTTTTTGATATATAATATATTTTAATTTTTTTTTTAAAAAGGTTTCTTTATTTTTTTTGTTAAAAAATTATGCAAGTAAAGGTTCAGCTACTGAGTTTAAAATTATTAGCTTCTAGTTATACCTTTTTAATTAACATTTTAAGCCCTTATCTGTTTTAGTTAAAGTGCTGTATTCGTGATATTTATAATGCAATGAAAGTATTCAGAGACACTTCTTAATTTTTCTCTTTTGATATATGAAAAAAAAAGTGTAGTTTTTGATAGTTAAGAAACAATGTTAAAAGTATACTGAAGTAACAAAAGTAAAAGATATTTATTAACTTCTAATATTTTCTATGAGTAGTTAACAATTTCCATTTAACTCCCATTTTAGTTAATTCATGCAAACTTGCTTTTCCTGTAATATTTTTATACCAATGTATAAAAATCCATAAGATACTTTTAATTATGATAGGGTAATTTTTTTGTATCCAATTTCATGAAAATTATGTTTTTATAAAGTTTATTTTATTTAATATTCTTTTTTTAGACTCACAAATTCTTTAGAAAAGCTGAAGACCATTTAAAGTTTTATAAATTGATGAAATTAGCAGAATTATATAGATTTGAATAAATTTTGACCATTTGTCAATTTTGTATTGTTAACTTTTAATTTCTGTGTGTTTTGCATAGGGACACGATTTATTTAGTATTCATAATGTCAAGTATCATTTATCTAACTGAAAAAAGTGTATTTGCTTTGTTAAACAAAATATTAGCAGAATGAAATATTTTTTTTTAATGTATGAAAAGTTTAATGTTTTAGATTTCTAAAATGTTATTTTTTCCCTACAGTGGGTTGAAAAGCCAGATAACGGCGAGAATGATTCTGTAAGATTTTTATCCAATCAACCATAACAAACTGCTGCTGTGCAATTCATAATGCTGCTTTGAATGTTTCACTAATTTTAAATTTGTAAGGAAATTGGTATAAGTGGGATTTGGACTCTATTTTAAGATTTAAACAAATAGCATGCATCTGCATTTATTCAAATTTCTTTTTTCAAAATCCTATTGTGTTCCAATGTCTTTCTTAAAGCATTTCTAAATTTCCTGAATGCATGTGAATGAAATTTTCATTTGTGAAGTAGTCGTCTTGTATTTCATTTGAGCCTTTTATATGTGCTATCGTTCTAGTTTGCAAATTTTGGGAATAAATGCATCAATTAAAAGTAATAAGTTGCATTTTTGAGTAAATCCAGTTTTATAATGGTTTTCTACCAATTAAATTTTGGATTTTCTCTAGTATTAAAATATCCTAATAATTAGCCCATGTATTAATATGCATATAAGTGGGATGTGGTTAATAACCTTTATTTAAGGATTATTTTTTATCTCGGTTTATTCATCTTTCCCTGATGTATGGTGCATTTTAGTCTCAGCTCCTTAATTTTTTCGTGTTTCATTTGAAAATTTAGTACTGTGGTTTTGACTGATCTTTTTTTTTTCCCCAGAAATTTCTTGCATAAAAATGGAAAAAGTTTTTAGAAAATTTTGTGATTTGTAGCTCTAACAAAATGCCTGCTTTTTTGCTTTGCTTTATCTAACAGAGATGGTGTTGTGGGTGTTGCTTTCTATTAAAAGCATGCTCCATTTTTTTTCTTCCAATGTGCAAAATTAATTTTGTTACAAATGATTTCTTTCCATTTCTAGTGGGTTCAAGAAGGCTCTCCTTCTCATAGTACCTTAGTGAAAATTGAGAGTCCTCACCAGTTTATACCTAAAACCGGTGATCCTAATGAATTCAAAAAGAAGCAGAAAGAAGTGAGTGCTTTCTTGCCTTAATTATAAAATTTTTTTCTCTGTTAAGTTTTGGATCAAATTTTAGAAAAAAGGGTCCTTAAATTTAAGATATGAAATCCTCTTAAAGCAATTAAGAAATAAATTGGTAATTGCATGGAATGTATATATATGAATTTATTTTTAAAACTTAAATTTTTTTTAAACACTTGTTATCTTCATCTCTTGTAAAAATTAAAGTTTTAAATTATTATATTAACACTAAAACCAGTTAAAGAGAGCTGACTAATAAGCTGTATTTAGAGAATGGTAGAACTGTATTTTTTTTATTTCCAATAGCATTAAAAATGAACTTGCATGAGAGGCATGGTTAATCAAAGTTATGCTTGATCTTTGTTTTATTTTTGTTGTAATTTTTTGTGACACATTTAATTCATTGTATCAACCATACTCTCCCCCTTTTCTTTTATTATGACACATAAAAGTTTGTCATTTATACATTTACACTAATCATGTAGACATTAAAAAAAAAGGTTAAAACCAATTCGTGTTGCGCTTCAACTCTTTTGCAGAATGTTTCTTTTATCGATGATTCCAAGATCAATAGATGTAAAGTGTATTAATGAAAACTGACATATGTTCATTATTTTGAAAGGTAGACTAAGCTTAATACTTAGCATTTATTTCTGTCTTTGATGTGAAGAAAGTTGTATGAAAAACTTTCAGTCCTTGGAGTTAATTCAACTAGTTGTATTACTGAATTAGAAGTAGATTATTTACATTTGAAGATAGTTTTATCAAATTTAATCATTTATCTTTTAAAATATTTTTGATATTAACTTAATATTCAAAATGGAAGAAAGTAAATGTATAAAACAAGCAAAAGGAAATTTTTGCAATTGTAAGAAAATGTGAATTAACGTAACATAAATTTTTTTTTGAAAATAAGATGGTTTTAAAAATCTTGAAGTATTCTTATCAATTTACTAAATGAGAATTTTTTTCTTTATATTTCACTGTGATAATTGCTAATTTTTATATAATATGCTTAGGTTTTTAAAATTAATAAAATTCATTTTATTACTTAATTAAAACTTTGAATTTTATTTCATTTTTTTCCCCATTAACTTTTTTATTGAATTCATAAAATAATTTAAAAATTTGATTGGTATTGTTTTTAAGTATTTACTATGTTTTGAAGTAATATAGCAAGCCAGAAATTAGAACTTTTTTTTGTTCTTCTAATAACTTTAATGAAATTCTGTTTTCAAACTTTTTTCCTGTTTATAATTTTTTTAAATATTCCCTTTTCCTTGCATAGTATCTAAAGATTCTTATAAAATTATTTTAAAATTATTTTGGATTTTTTTTTAATTGCACTTCAAATCGTTCCACGATTTGTGATTTGTCATTGAAAAAATGTTGGCTATCAATTGGAGAGCTTTAGTATATAACTATCATTGAATCCTTTCTTGTTTTTATAAGTAAGCATTTTTGAAATGCTGTAAAAAATTTCATTCTGGAATCATTGTGCTTAACAATTATACTATTAATTTGCTTGATTGTTTATGGAAAGTTGCATTTTAATTTTTTAGATAAAACAAAATCGAATGCATTCCAAAATTACAGCTGGTCCTCAGTCTTCACTTTTGGAAGGTGTTACATGGGAAGAAATCAAGAAGATGCAGGTAAAAATTACTTACATTTTTCTTTATGTGTTAAGAAAATTACTTTTACTGAAAATATTAATATTGACATTATTCTATTTAGGATGGCCAACTTGCATCTGGTGACCAGGTAGTAATAGTTGGTGCTGCATCAAAAGGAATTATACAGCGAGAATTTCAGCATAATGCAATGGTTTATAAAACGGCATATGCAAAAAATCCATTTGATAACATATCAGATCAAGATTTAGAAGATTACAGGAAAATTGTGGAGAAAAAGCAGCGTGGTGAACCAGGTATTTACCTATTGTATTGTTTTCTTTGTTTCTTTTAGGATTTTTCTGTTGAATGAAAATATATGTAGTCGAATATTTTTAAATGATAGATTTCATTTATAATTTTCTGTGTTTCTTGAATTTTATTTAATGTTTGAATTTTTATGCTAGCCATTTAAAGTACTTTTGGCCAGTTTAAATTGCCATTATAACTATTAATAGTTTTTTTCAAATTTAAATGTATCAGCCTAAGATTTAATGAACACAATGAAATCACTATTATTAATAGTTGTGTTCATTGGAAGCCAAATGTTTAGTAATTGGTTTAATATGTATGTGTGTTGAAATTTGAATATTTTAGGAATTATGAATAATTATTCTTGCATTGTATTTTTAGTTGAAGATGATATTCCTGATCATATAAAGCCCTTATTATTAGAACCAGTATTGGTGACAGATGGACAACAAGTTAGTTCTGTGCAAGATTTAAATACGCCTCCTCAGTCTCCTACATCGCCATGTTCCGATGAAGAAGGTATATTCATTGAAACCAAGAAAGCTTGCATGTTTTTTATATTAAGATTTTAATGCACTTTTATTTTCCTGTTTGCATGTTGCTTTGTTTTATAAAATATAGCATGTCATGTTTTTATTTATTTCTGTTCAGTTAGCAAATCTGGTGGCTCTGTTCAGAGGTCTTTATCAGCCAGACTGAGTGTAGAAGGTAATGCACCTAATTTAATTTTATGCTTTAAGTCTGTTCAGTTTGCATGAATTCATATTTATATTATTTAATAATTATTATGGTTGTTACTGATGACAGTTCATATTATATGAATCTCTCATTTTCTTTATCTAAATAACTTTATTCTGATTGTTTTTAATCATTTCGATAAAAATGTTTAAATAAAGAATCTTAAGACAAGTCAAATAATGGAAATTTCATAAACTTGTCAACAGTTTATGCATAATTACACATAAATTGTCATGGATAGCAAACTAAATTGCAAATTACTGAAACTTTATTTTAAATACTTAATTACCTACTGTAAGCAATTAATATCTATTTTCATGTATGTTTCCTTATTGTTTATATCCCCATAATTATTGGTAATGGACTAGAAAGTTTGAATGCAAGGATTAAGGAGTGACATTAAGTATTGCTTTTACTAACTATTGGAATTTTTTACTTGATGCTGCTTTATGTAAATATGCTATAAAAGTGGTGCTCTCTTTGAGATATTTGTGGTATTTCAACATAAACTTTCTTTTAGCAACTTTTGAGAATGCACAAAAAGATTATAAGTAATAAATTAAAAACATGCAAAAGAAGTTTTTGATTGATGAATTTAATAAAGATTAATTTCTTTTTACATCAAATCTTCAAGAATAAACTTAACTATAATGAGAGGATCTTTGCTGGGAATTGATATATTTTAAAAACAGTTTTTCCTCAAGTTATTGATAAATTTTATTTTATTGTTTAAAATGCTGGTTCCCAAAGTGAATGATAAATACCTGATTGTGAAGGAGGATAATAATAATAGAAGCCTCAGATGAAATTTTTTTGGGAGGTGGAGGGTGTTTATGAATAAAAGTGATTGTGAAAGCATGAAGGAAGAGAAGAAAATTTTAAAAAATGAGTAGTCGATTTTTCAAAGGCAGCTACCAGCAATTCTGGTTGTTACAGAATTAACTTCAGGTATATAATACATTATGGTCTGTAGTACAGAAGTTTTGAATCACATTTTCTTCATATTCAGTGGAATGTGCAGCTTTAGTGCAATCACAAATTTGCTAAAGAGAAAAGAAACAATCATTAATTAACCAATTGCTGTAATTTAAGAATGTGGCTGGCAAAAACAATGGAAGATTAATTCATTGATAACAGCACATCATGCTCATCTTTGTTGTTGGGATTATTTTTAATGTTAACATATTTTATTTTCATATCTTGTGAACTTAATTTTCTGTGTTATTGCGGTTGATTTGATTCAAACTTTTATTTCAAGTCTTATTTAGAACATCTTTATTATGTTTATATAAATTATAATAAAATAATTTTGTTTGTTCATTTAACAAAGGTATATTTCTTCGGGGAGGGTGTGCTGAGTAATTTTTTTCTAAAAAAGGAATGGTATGACAAATAAGTTTAGGAACCATTGGTTTAAGTAATGAATAAGGAAAATTTTAATAATAAATTGCCGAAATTTACATTAATTGAAATTAAGTTGTTTCATACTCTAATTTAGACTCATTAAAAATGTTTAATAAATTAATGCCAGGAATTTTTGAAATCTAGAACTTCATTAGTGTAATTCTGTATAATGGAAACAATAAATAAAAAAAATAAAAAAACTAGATTTTTAATAAATCTGAAATTAAGTTCATACATATTTTAAATGTAAATTACTAATCATTTTAGAAGGTTGGTTAAACTTTTACATAACTTTAGTGACAATTCCTGAAATTTTATAAACTCAAAATATGAAAGTTATTTTAATAACATATATATATAAATTGTATACTGTATTTGGATAAGATTTGTTATCTCTATTTTACTTGTAATTGTTGCACATGAAAACTAAGACTGACATAATAAATAGAACTTTCTGAATTCTATGATAATATGAAGTTAATGCTTTACCTAATAGACCCATAACTTAATGTAAAAGACCAATCTTATTTAAAAAACAGAGCCAAAAAGCATCTTGAAAATTATGCATACAATATCTTTCTATGCAACTATATAGAAAACATTCTTTTTCTATTTTTGATTTAATTTTTTTAATACTTAATGTAAATGGTCCTTTTTTTTATTTTGTATAATATTTAGTTTCTCTTATTTGATATTTAACATAAATGTGTTATTTAATGATTACATCAATTAAATGTGGAAGATTTTCTTAAACAGTATCACATTTAACTTAGTCATCAAGTTGAATATATAAATCTTATTAAGTGCGTAGTAAATAAAAGTTAATTTTTAATTTAATTTTATTGTACTTCGTTTGAATACATAATTTTGAATCAAAATTTCTTTCGAAGCATGCACAATTTTTCTAATAATTTTGAATATGAATTGTAAATGCATGTGACAGTTGTTATAAAATGCATGCTAGTATCAGCTTTTATTTTATTTATCTGCTTTCTTTGCTTGTTTGATTTCTATTTTGCATGTTAATTTTTTATGCATGTGTTTGCATGCCATTGTAGCTGCTGAAGAAATACGTGAAAAGAGTTTCCAACGACGCACTTTATCTGAACGAAAACCCAAATCTAAAATCAGTAAGTTTAGGATTAAATGCATCTTTAGTAAATAATTGTATTAAATTTGCTTATGTAATGAAATGATGCATATATTCAAAATAAATAATATTTTATATTGAAATAAGTTGTGCAGGTTGCTTTTTGTGTGCCCATTATGGGTAACATTCTTGAGTTTTTTGCACATCTCAGTGGATAATTTTTTAATTGGAAGTTTGTCAAAGTATTTAAAGTATGTCTTACTTAACATGGTGACTGGTAGTCTACTTCTGTGAAAATATTAAAGAAATTGCTTTCTAGATCTAAATTATCCAGAAACAAGATTATTTATGTATTTGTATGTTATTAATGTATTAAATTTTTTGATGAGGACAAGTAATTTTTATTATTTAGAATTGAATTTGCTTTATTAAATTAAATTAAATGCAATAATAAGTGAAAATTTTTTAAAAATTTTCATTGTAATTTAAGGTTTTGCTGTCTTTATAATAATTTTCATGCAGCAGTTATCAGCACACCAGAATGTTAAGTTTTTGACATATTTGGAGGAAAAGTTTACAAGCTTTTAACATGCCCTCTTTTTACTAGCTACTTACTAAATAAATCAATAAATTCTCTTTGCAAAAGTAAATTTTAAATGACTTGTATAATTGAGCAAATTCTTTTAAATGAAATTGTATCATTAGAAAATATAATTGCTCTTAATAGTTGGTGAATAGAGTAAATAATATCCCAATTTAGGTCTTTTTTTTGTAGCCAATAGTAATATCAATTGTTATAACTTATCTTGAGTATGTGAGGGGGAAACATTACAGTCTGATTTGGAAAATCAACCCTTACTGACCAAATTCCTGTATTTTCTTGATCAAGTTATGAGTAATGCATCTAATAGTTAATATTAATACATGAGGTTGATAACCTTTAAAATCCTAAAGTTAGTCATCTGCAACATTAAAATTTCTACCATGAAGCTTCTTGAACTTGGATGCTATGCTTAATTTATATCAGTATACAGATGTATACCAGAAAACCTTTTCCTTCATAATTGGGTAGTATTTTTACTTTTGTAATTGAATAATTAAAAATGTGAAAACTTTTATCATTTATTTTACAGGTTTTGTATTTTTTAGATTTCAAGTAATCTGTTGCTTTAAATAAAATTCTTGCCTTTATTTTATTTTTGAAAAGCTACTAATATTGGAATTTTCTTGCTTATGCTTCTCTGTATATTCTTATGATCTTCTAAGAATAAAGAAATATTTTGATGAAATTATATGATTAGATTAAAATAATACTTCTTAACAAATCAAAATTAATCTGCTGAATTTATTTCCTTTTTTAGCTGCTGATGTCACTTTAAATGGAGAAGAAAAATTGAGATCAGCTGAAAGTGGAGAAGTATCTGCAGCATCACGAAGTAGCAAAGAGGTTTGAAATTTTAGTATTTTTCTCTGACCTTGAGTAAAAGAGTTAAATTGATCATTAAAATAATATAACTTCTATGATGAAAAATTGTGCTCATTTATTAGAAATCTAGGATATTTAAATAGCATTATCTATTTAAGTATATTAAAATTTCAATTTTATTTAACTATATAAGAGTTCTGGCTGTGTCTATCTTAAGTAAATTATCCAATGTTGCAATTTTTAAATGTTCAGTTCATTAGTTTGAATGAATATTGTTATTCAGATTAGTTATATTGTAAGAGACTAGTCAAAAACCATTGATTGGTTAGATTCAAGACAAATTATAACTGTGACTTGAGATGATTATTTTCTGTCAGAAATTTTATTTCTTTAAATTTGGTCTTAATTTTTAATTTAGAGCAATGCGCTATATCAGGGTTTTGAGTATTGTTATGTTTCCATCTTTAAAATAAATCTTGCATCACTTGATTTAGGAATGTTGATAAATCTAAGAAATTAATTGAAATAAATTAATTATGTCGTCTCTTAAATTGATATGCCCACTATAAATTACTAAATATGTACTGAATCTTTATTTGCGGAAACTATTTTGTAATTCAATGTCTAAACTACCTCTATTGTGAATAGTAATATAGTGAATTATAGCCGTGAATTTTTTTTAAAGAGCATTGAATCATTTTAAAAATGGATTCATTTCTATGTTTTGAGAATTTTTTCTTTCTAGTAGTGCAGGCCAAATTATTCGTTCCTACTTGGTTGTGACTTAAATTTTTTTTAAAGGTTCTATAGTTATTGGGGGAATGTTTTAAATGTGTTCTTCAATTGAATTTATGTAAAAGGCAGAATTTTAAATTTAAAGTCAGTTTAACAAATTACAATCAGAATCTTATGTAGTTATTTAAAAAAAATTGTTTTTTTTTACATTGTTTATTTTACATAAATTTTAGAGATGTAAACTTTAAAAGCAATTCATTTTCTATAAGAATAATATCTTGTATACCCATAAAAATATTCTATATTTTAGATATTTTAAAATATGTTCTGTTAATGCTATGAATAGTTTTTTTCCTTTAAATTCCTACTAAATAAATATTGCAAAATATTTAATACAATTTTGTTTATATTAGAGTTCCCCTGTTAAAGAAGTTGGTGATGAGTCTCCTAAAAAGGATAAGAAGAAAAAGAAGGGTCTTCGTACTCCTTCCTTTTTAAAGAAAAAGAAGCACAAGAAGGAAAAGGAAGATAAAGAAAAAGTAGCATCATAATGCTAGATGGGCTATTAAGATGTGTAAGTATAAATTTGCTTTTTATGTAGTTTGCGTTTTGCTATTAACTCATAAATGTTCTCACTTTAAAAAATTTAATATAAGGAAAAACAAAATATGAAGTTTAAAATGTTATTAAAAAAATTTCTTTTTATTTGTGATTTTGCTTTTTTTATAGGTATTACTTTAACTGCCAACAATTATTTACATTTTGGCTTGGTGCTGGGTGTGACTGTTATTTCATTTTGAATTGCCTGCATCCTGTTTACAACATATGTGCTCTTAAGATGCCTGTAGACTTTGTAGGCTGTTCAATATTGAGGAACTGAAGTCACTTCAGCCTTACTTCTTCCATTTTGCTGCTGTGAACTTAAATGTGGGGTCTGTTAACATTGCTCTATGGAAAGAAGAATGTTTATGTGTAAAGAAAGTTTCACAAAAGTTTTTAAAAATTAATAAATTCTGGAGTTTATACAATCGTATTATTAGTGTCCAGTTTGTTACAGTGGTTTACTTCTCCATGACACTGTACATATACTGTTAAGCATTGTTTGTATTAAATGTTTTTGGGAACTTGTGCAGAAGTGTAGAGGCAGCTATGTGAAATTATTTTAAAGTAATTCCATGACATGTTTTCTAGTTTTTACATTCATCTTTTAAGAATTGGGTTTTGTACAATATTTTTTAAAATCTGCTTCCCTTTAACTCTGCATTTTGTTTTTATCTATGTGCTTTAATTTTTCTATGGAGCATGTAAGTTTTTAAATGTGTTTGATATGAAATGGATGGAGATAAATGTTTTAGCAGAATTGTCAGCATATGTGCCTGTATGTAAATAAAATTTTATTGGTAGTTTTGTTCTTGTTATTGGTATATTTGTAATCTTTATCATGCATGAAGCTTAATATTTGTCAGAATGTCAAACCTTTACTATATTAGTTCTGTTCTATCAAAACTATTCACTTGACATTTGTTAAAGCATTTGGAAACCAAGTATTGCTTTGTGTATGTAAATCATGAGAGTATATTTTGCCACCTTTCATGTAAAAAAAAAAAAAAAAAAAAAATGTTATGCTATGAAATATTCACTTATATTTGTAATTAAATTTTTTCTGATATTGTTTCTATATAGTAAATTGTTAGGTTTAAGTACATAATTATTCTTTTGTCATATTTGTGCAATTTCATGTTAATTTTTACAACTTTTGATTCTGTGTGTTAAAATTTGATTCGATGTAGAATAAAATCTTGAGCATTAAATACTTGTCATTTTTAAAAATTCTTATTCAATAAAACATGAGGGTAATATGTGTTTAACTAATTTTCTAGTTCCATTTCCAAAATTTGGTTTCTGCGTTAAAAATCGCTACTCTAGTTAGATGTTTATAAAAATGTTTATGCTTTGTCATTGAGAAGTGTACCAGTTTAATTTTATGATTGAAAAGAAAGTTTGCTTTACTGATGGAACAATTTTAATAAAAATTTATTTATTCATTGTAAATATTTAATAAAAATGCCAGAAATTATTACAAAATTTAAAATCTGATGCAAATTTACAAAACTGGTGAAAATACTTATTCTAATTTCGAATCAAAGATTTGGTATGGTTTGCTGCTCTATGTTCATTTTATTTAATTTTTATTTTCATTTTATTGGGCTAATTCGACCGGAATCTACAGTTTACTGTGGATTTCGAATCACTAACAAACATTCATGCCACTACCAGATATGAACCTGATGCCTGTGGTAACAACAGCCGGAGCGCTAGCCATCAGGCCACCAAACAAGTGTTTTGAGTTGATTGAATTTTTAAATTTTAATAATCATCCTCAAATATAATAATTTATGAAAAAGAAAATGAAGATTATATATATATAATTTCCTCTACTTGATTGTTGCTATTGTGTTACATTTAAGTTTCAATGTCAGGTTTAACTTTTCCTTAATAGCAGTGTAGGAACACAAGTAACTTGTTTGAGACACTTGTCCTGAGAGTCAAGTTCTGATAGTATTGTTATTCTTACAATCCTAAGTATGCAACACAGTAAAAGCCACTGTTTGTAGCAATCATTCAACATAAGTAGCTATCTTTCTAAAATAATAAATTACATTAGCTGTAATAATTTTTGTTTCTTGCAAAAAGATTTTACTATCTTGTATTAATTTTTTTTTTTTTTTTTTTTTTTAATACTGGCCAATTATGCCTTAAATTGGAAGAAACTTATGAGATGTAGTAGAGGAGGATATTTAGAAAATAACTATTATTAATTTTAATTGACATTCCTTCTGCCGAAAAGCTTGTCAATGAACTGCTTTATTTCAATGTAGAAAAGGAATTTAAAAGTAACTTGTATACAAAGTTCTGCTTGTTAAAATATCTTTTGTCGTTACTAATTTTAAAATTAATTCCACAGTTATTTTGGGCAATTTTTTAGTACGTTATAGCATGTTTTTTACTTCTGACACTTTATCCAAGTTATTTCTTGTACTTTGTATTCATGTTCTTATAGTCTTTAGCAGGGAAAGTAGAAAAGAACCAAATTTATTTGATCCTAATCTCTACAGTAAACAGTATTATGCATCATAAATAGATTTTCAAGATGGGAAGGAATCATTGAAAATGTTTTGAATTTTCATCTATTTTCGCGTACTATAGTTCTATTTCTGTACAACTCGGGCAGTGAATTTTGGATCGTTAAGTTGAAAGAGGTAAGATTCCCAAGTCTTAATTTAAAAAAGTTTTGGAGTATATAAACTTTCAAAATATAAAATAGCTGCACTGATTCATCATTTCATGAATGATCACTAAATTACTCTCCTCAACTGTTATTATTTTTTATATTTATTTACATGAAAGTTAAATTTACTTACATCTGAAAAAAATCAGATTTATCAAAGGTTGGGTTCTATTTATTGTGCAAATCTTAAACTCTTCTTTGTGTATTAACTGCTTTCTTAGCATAGTGTAACACTGACAAACTTTTTATTTACAGTGGATTTATACCTTTGTGATTTATATTTATTTACATGAAAGGTTTTCTAATGCAGTTGGCAGTACTAGACGGTTTATCTTTATGCCATAAGCAAGGGCTGCACCACTGTTACTCATTTATCACTGCACAGGGAGCACGTGTAGCTTGAAGATATGCTACGGACGTGAGTAACCGAGACCTACGGTTTAAAGTGGATTCCGAACTACTACGAACATTCATGCCACCGCCGGGCGCGAACCCGCAACCTGTGGTACCGAGCGCCAGAGTTCTAGCCACTCAGCCATTGGGCACCTATTTACATGAAAGCTGAACATCCGAAAAAAAATCAGATTTATCAAAGGATAGGTCCTATTTATTGTGCAAATTTTATTCTCTTTGTGTATTAATTATTTTCTTATCGTAGTTTAACACTGATAACCTGCCTTTCATAAAACGTTTAATTATTCAGGATTGCATGGATCATTTAAATTGATTTCTACATCAGGCTTCAATTGTATTGCATTAATCATTCTCCAACTCAGTCCAATGACAACTTGTGCAGATAAAAGAAGGCTGAGGTTTGAATCTGCTGGCGGCATTATTGCCGTCACTTCTTTCAGAAACGAGGAGACATGATAGCGATTGTGACATTTTGTGTAAAGTATTTCGTATCGATAGTCCTGGTGTTTTTCTGTATACGACGCGCAAATGCAGGGCCGTTTACCCCTAAAAGTCCTCCTGGAAGGGACTGCTCTCAGTCTAGAATGCTATGCCAACTTCTTACATTATTGTAAGACATTTGCCGATATATCGAAATATAGTGGAAACTTTAGTACTACGTTTTTGTTCAAATGGTGAAATATTATAACAAATTTTTTTTAATTAGAAATAATTTATAGGAAAGGAAAGTCAATTCAGCTTAACTTCTTAGATTATAAAAGACATCAAGCTGAATTAACTTCTTTCATTGTGAATGTTTTGAATAATGAAAGAAACAATAGTGAATAATGTTGTAAATACAAAACGTTGATTACTTGTATCTACCTTATGTTTTACCATACAAAAAGAAGCTAAATATATCTTTATATTTTTCCCCTCCTTTTAGAGATATAAATTATTTTTTAGTAATAGCAAGGAATAGGCAACAAAAAAAATATTTTATATGAAATAAAAAATATAGTTTTAAATTAAAAGTTAAGAATCTTTCTTATTTTCAGAAGAAAATAAACATAAGATTTTTTTTTTTTTAGCCTTGTCCCTTTCTAAATGGCAGCAAAATTTTTATCCATCATGTCAGTTCTAAATACCGTGAAAAATTTCTTTTCTATAATTTGTATTTTGTATAATGAAAAATATTAAAATGATTTGTATAATATTAAATGATTTTTTTATATTTAGTTTTAAATGTAATGCCTGTAAGGACAAATTCGAGATATTGTTAAATTAACAGTTGGAAAAAGAAAAAGGCACATAAATTTTTCTTCAAAAATAAATTTTTAAATGGATCAATTTCGCTTTAAATTTAATACTTTAAAATAAAAATTATATAAATCTGAGTCTATCTTCCTGCATTCAAGATCAAGTCGGAATATTTTTTCTGCGGAATGACTAACCGTTGTTCAATTGACTACATTTTGTTTTTATGGCTTTGTAATTTAAGTTTTTAATTTATCCATAACTATTATCAGAAATAGATAAAAACAGTATAAATAACATTCACAATATCTAATGGATATAAAAGTAGATGCAGATATTTATGTATATAGTTTTCCATGACTAGATGTACATGAATTTTTTTTTAAAGACAGGTTGAAATTTTTGGTTTTTTTGTTAGTTTATCATATTGATAAGTTATTTTATATATAAACAGGAGTGGTATCTTGAACAGGGTAAGATTTTCGAACTAAGGGAGCTTAGTTCAAAACCCAACTAGTGATGTCGAACAGAAAACTCTTGTTTTATTGCTGGGGATAGACAAGAATATATGCGTACATCAAAATTTTTTAAAGATACAATCAGAAATTTTATTTTATTCATATTGATAAGATATTTTATATATAAGTAAGATTAGTCTTTTGGACAGGGGGGAGCTTTTGAATTAAGGGAGCTTGTTTTAAGATTTGACTAGTCATATTGAACAATAAACATTTGTTTCATTTCTGGGGTTTGGTATGTCGCTCTACGGTCATCTTGTGCACACGAGGGCTAAGCAGACCGGACGTACAGTTTAAAGTGGATTTCGAACCACTACAAACATCCATGGTACAGCCGGGACTCGAACCCGAAACTTGTACCGAGGGCCAGAGTGCCAGCCACTCGGCCATTAGGTCCATTCATTTCTGGGGAGAGACAAGCAGAAATTTTATTTCATTCACATTGGTAAGATATTTCATAGATAAGCAACAGTGGTCTTTTAGACAAGGTGAGGTTTTCGAAGTAAGGGAACTTGGTTCATAACCCGACCATTGAGGACGAACAGAAAACTTGGCTTGATTGCTGGGTGCAGTTAAGATAAATCTGTAGGAAAATCTTTTTGCTGGACTCGAGGAGGAGGGTGTGAACTACCCAGATGCTGTACTTGTTCCAAAATGTTTTAGCAAGGAGTGACGCTGCCAATATAGTAACCCCTTTTCCGTGGTGCATCCTAGATAATGCTGAATTTGTTACATATCTGCCTTTGTAGTGGCAAATGACCTCAGGTCAAAATGCTGGTAATTAAAAGCAACAACAAATTGATAACATTGAAACATAACATAATTGATCTGGACATATGTTTTACGTGCATCAGTTATTGCAATCAGATTTCAAATAGGTTGTTGCCAACAATAAATCTTAGAGTAACACTTCCTTTTATTTCTAAATGGGCCTGTGGAAGTGGCCATGCAAGAATTACATGAGTCCATATTGGCTCATGAATGTCTGTTTTCTTTTCTTTCTACACGTTTTTTCTTATATACACTTTTATTTCATTCTAAAGTTTATTCAATTTGATGTTTGTGATGTTATGCTTGCAGTTTTTTTTAAAAGCATTAGAAATGAATTTTATGTTTCACCCGTGGGATATTAATAGTACGGGACAGTTAGCATTCAAGAGGAAGTGGCTTTCTGGCTTGCGTTATGGCCACTGCTTTGAAAACGAGTAGACTTACGGAATATTGAGAAAGAAAGTTCTTGCATCGAGAGTCGGATCACCTGGTTGAAGGTTTCCGTAATTTTTTTGAATATGAGACATAAATGCGAAGCAGTTACATTTGAAAGTCTTTTAAGTAAGAATTTCTTTTTTATTTTTCTGTTGTGGGTGTAGCACGTTTCTAGTGTATTCGTATTAATGCCGGAATCCTGCTCTCCCGTAAGAAGAAACTCTCCCGTATTAGTGGCGAATGATGCCACCATGCCATGGCATACCACCACCAGGATTCGAACCAGAAGCCTGTGGGATCAAAGTTCAGAGCGCTAGCCAATTGGCCATCAGACGGCCGTAATCTTCCAAGAGGTGAGTCCGATACTCGTATAGTACTACAGAAATGCCTGGATAGTGCACTAGAATGGTTGAAATTTATAAACAAATTTAAAGAAACCAATCAGAAACATATTAATGAAATAAATTATTGGGAAAAAAAAAAAGGAAACGAATTAAGCAATGGTAAGATTTAAGAAAGCATGAATAATAATTGTGGATTACAGTTTCCTTTGAAGGCTTCTGCACTCATAACATATATAAACTAATTGAATCATAAGGAGGTTTATATAATGACTATATTTTGATTAATAATGCAAGTGAAATCAAAATAATAGCAAATGAAAAAAATCAAGAACCTCCATACTCCGAGTTCCAGAAAGTCGGTATATTACCGTAATACATTAATACACTTGCTCAAAAATTGTTGTTTAGCATAGTGTTAATTATGTAATAATGAAACAGAGAGGGGACTAGAGGGAATTCGTAGACAAAGATGTTTGGCTCTTTCTGAGTAAGAAAGTAATCTTTTCTTTAGTATAAATAATAATAAAAAAAATGCACAGCCGTGGAATTAACGATAATTAAACACTTAATTTTATAACATATATAAAATTAATTCGTTCCTTTGATTGCGTACAATTAAAATTTATAAATCACAGTTTGAATACCTCTGTGTAGGAAAATTTTGTAATATTTAACGTAATTTTTAGTGCTTTCTAAATTGAAATTGAGTAAAAAAGTTTTTTATGTTTGAAATTAAGTTTTTATTTAAGTTTTATAAGTTAATTTTTTGTTCTAAATAACAATAAAAACTGCGTTGGAAGTAGTTTTCAATTGTTCGTCATCCCATGATAAAATTAGAACCTATAAATCAGACCAGATTCAAGAATACGATGCGTCAATGATATCAATTGACATTGAACCATTTTGATAACAATAGAGCAATAACAGAGAGCAATTTCAGCCCACCTGTTATATATTGTTGTTATACATAGTTGTATAACAAAAATTATGTAAAACTATTTAAAAATTATGTAAAAAAATGTATGTTAATGTAAAATGTATGTTAATGTAGAATGTATGTTATGCAAAAACTATGTATATTGTTATACTCTATGTATAACAAAAATTGTTGTTATACATAGAGTATAATATAGCATAGTTTTTGTTGTTTATTCATTTATTCAAATTAAAAAAAATAGTACGTTTAATAAGAAAATTTATTACTACCTTTTTTTATAAAGTCGGAGAATAAACAACTACCTTTTTTTATAAAGTTTTTTTATCAGAGTAATAATTCTTCGTAATTATAAACTGTGGGAAAAAAAAAGAGTTAACAAAAATAACCACGGTAGGAAATTCGTTTACAAAAACGAATTTAAAGACGATTTCTGGTTTATCATTAAATACAATTCAAAGTTCTAAAGCAGTGGTTCTCATACTTTTTGAAGTCGGGTCGCATTTAAAATCCTATAATTATTTGTAGGCCCACTATATACAAATTTTTGAGAAATATGTTATAATAGTTAAGACAAATGTTAAAGAAAAAATATGATAAAAATAAAATGAAACGAATAAAATAAGTTAATTTATTCTTGTATTTATGAGAAACATGAACCTGAAGTATCCTAGCAATTTCTTCAACGGTTGGTCATATATTTGAAAAGCAAATTCTCATTTTCTCGTTAATATATTGAAGACTTCCTTTTTTTACACTTAATTGTAGTGAGGGTAGAAAAACTGAATTCACATAAATAGGACGTGGAAAATTTCAAAGCTTTTTTAGATATTGACTTGCATTTTTCTTTTTAAGAAGGTTTCAAGAGAAAAATTCGCTATGTTTGATCTTCAATCCACAAACAGTGGGTATAACTACTAGTTCTTTTTATTCAGTTTATGTTACATAACCAGGGGCCTGAATGGCCGAGTGGCTAGCGCTCTGTACCACAGGTTTCGGGTTCGAGTCCCGGCGGTGCCATGGATGTTTGTAGTGGTTCGGAATCCACTTTAAACCGTAGGTCCTGGTCCTAATAGGATCATAGAGCGTTGCGGGGGCATTCTTAAGGCTCGTGCTCACCAAGGCGACAAGATGCAAGCGAAAAAATTTGACCAATCACTAGCCTCCCCGCGGTCGCCTGAAACCGGTTTGCAGTTCGCCGCTTGGAGTTGCCCAACTTTCAACTCGAAGCGGTTTTTCACTAGGCGTAATGCTATTTCTGACGTTTCGCTGTGAAGGGGTCGAAAAAATTTTGTCGCTTGCCTCTTGAATCTTCACGTCTCTCGCCTTGGTGGGAACGAGCCTTTACTCCGCGTCCGTGGCTTTTCTTCAAGTTACACGCGCCCCCTGGGTAATGCAAAGTGAGTAACGTCTGTGCAGCGCTTGCCTTAAGGCATCCAAGACCAAGCTGTCTAAGTGTTTGCCAGCTGCATTAGAACAAAAAAAAAAATAAAAATGTTAAATAACCAACTTCACAGATAGTGGAGTTTCAATGAAAAGTTTTGGCTGGATGAAAAGGCTGCAATGAAAAGTTTTATACAATGAAAATCCCATAGACGCTAACACATCTAATAGCCAACCATGGAAGTTACCTCTCCTAGATTCTTGGAAATATTCTTTGGGGGCATTATAGCTTTTTGGCACTTTTTACGTGAATAAAAAGAAGGAAAAAAAAAAAAAAAAAAGAAAAAAAAAAAAAGCAATCAGAAAGGTTAGTTCTTTATAATGAAAGCTGTCTTTGAATAGGAAAATCGACAAGAAAAAGAGTGACTACATTTATTTTTATATCTGGACACATATTTCTCTGGAATACCACAGGACACACCAGTAAATATTCTAGGCGCACCTCTTGTGAACCACTGTTCTAAAGTAATGCCTTATTCTTATAAAGATGATAAATTACTTAAAATGATCGTAACAATAAAAATGTATATTGGTGATTTAAACAAAAAAGATTGTCATATTGGATTTATTAAATTTTATGTTTTTTAATCACTCAGAACTGAATGGATAATTTTCCATATTCATAAACGAATTACCTATTATAAAGCTTTTTAAATTTAGCTTTTTTTAGATAACAGAATGTTAAAGTATTTTAATAATGATAATACTTAAAAAATTCGTTCTGCAAATAAGAAACGGCTTTAAATAACCGCTGCTTCTGATTTCGATGCTCTATTTAAAAAGCAAGTTGTGATACGTTTTCTATAATTTAATTGGGATATAGTCATATTATTTACAATGAAGTTTATTCATTATTATTCTTTCATGGGTTATGTAGCATGTAGCATCTAACGCAAACATTTTTATACAAGATTTAGTTATTAGATAATTTACATGTTAATTTAGGTAGAAGATAGTCATTTACAAACATTATTTGCTATAGATATGTCTTATCTAACAAATTCCATCAGAACAAAAATCTAAGAAAATGCTGTAATATTTTTGTACAAATTTAAAATGTGTACACAAAAAATGAAAAGTAAGTATCTAATAAAAGAGGAATTCCGGCAAAACTCAGATTAGAATAGCAGTTAAAATATAAATATTTCTTTGTATATGCCTAAAAATTTAAGTCAATTGAAGATAATCTTATAATTGAAATCTTCTTGAACTTCGTTATTCTTAATCCATTTCATTATTCTTAGCTTTTTGTAGACTTAACGAAGTGCCTGAAGATAATTGTAATAAATGGTGTAAAATGTTTTAGTTTAGAACATCAAGACACAAAATTGGAGATAATTGATTTCTGATCGAGAAAATGAAAGACATGTTTTGGAAATTTTTAATATAATTACTCTTAAAATATCTTGAGACTAATCATCACCATCTTCATTATTATTTCATATTTTAAATAACTTGTTTTGTAAATAATTAATTACCCCTTTTAAGTTACATTTCCTTCTTATTATTAATGGATGCAAAGCTTCATTTTATCTATTTTTGACTTATTGTCATTATATTGTTATTCCTGATATTAAGTGTATTTTTAATCCAATAAATAAATTTTAATTTTTCAAACGATTCACGAATATATATTCAAACTGAATCTTAAAGCTTTAATATGGTATGGTTAAAGTTAAGTAAGATTGGGGGCGTAATAAGATTTACCTGAAAACCAGTGAAAGCTATATATAATTTTTATTGAATTTGTGAAAGAATAAATACTTTCAATTTATGAATGAATAAATAATATAAAGTTTATTTTCATAAAAAGTTTATTTGAATGTAGGTGGAGATTAAAAGTAGTCTTTAAAAATGTTTTATTTAAAATTTCCTGCTTCTGTTTAAATATAATTATTTAGAAGAAAAAAAACAACATTAAGTTAACATGTAAAATTTCTTCTAATGTGAATTGAGCAATCATATTGAAACCAAAAACATATATAGATTATTTTCTAATTCCAATGAAAGATTAAGAATTAAAATGAAAATAGCCTATATACCAAACGGAATGGAAAAGTTTACAGATATTAAAGGAGTAAACCACACAAAATTTTTTACAGATTTAAAAGAAATAAACCAAACGAAAATGGTTATAGATTTTAAAGAAGCGAACCTAACGAGAAAGGTTACAAATTTTAAAGAAATAAACTAAACGAAAAAGTTAACTGCAGATTAAAGTTAGTTTTTAAATTACTTATATTTTACAAAAATGTAAGTAATTCAAGAAATTGCGTGACAAATTTTTTAATCATCGTTTTTTTTGCAAGGAACGTTTTAAATGGAAATTCTGTGAATTTCTTTCATAATCTAAGTTATTGATCTCATTCTCAGTGGTAATTGAGAGGATATTGAATGCTTCGTCAAATGCGATTTAAAAAAAAAAAAAAAAAAAAAATTAAAAAATTATCCATCTCTAAACATGCAGCTTTCTTTCTTTCATTTTTTTTTTTTTCAAATGTAGCTCTTTATAAGTTAATATGTGCTTGAAGAGTCTTTCTAAGAGTGCCATTAGGGGGAATTCGATTTCTTTTATAAAGGCCACTTGAAAACATCTTCCTACTCTGCCATCTTCTTTCTGTTTTTTTTTTTTCCTCTCCGAAAATGAGGGTAATGAGACACTGAGTCGCGGGTGAAAACATGAAAATGAAAATTGCTGCCAAGTTGTTTTTACAAATGTGAGTCTTTAAATGAAAGATTAAGAATATTTTTTAATATTTTTTTTTTTCAGAAAGGATGCAAAAGCAGCACTTCATAAACGCATTAGGACTGACTGGTCTCTTAAAGTGAAAGAATGTTGATAAGCGGCAATTTCTTTTAGAGTTGTCTGAAAATGTTGTTCGATTTTTTAATGCGATCAAGGCAAGTGCATTAAATCGGACTTCGTTAAGCTTACTTGCATAATTTATAGCCGCTGTCGCATCGCTAAGGAGAGAACCGTTTAATTCTTGACGGTAACAAAAAAAAAAAAAAAAAACACTTTTTTTTTCTGCTTGAGTTTTTAAAACAGTAAACAGTTTCATGTCTTCGTTAAGCTGGTACAAGACATTCTTTATGAAATAGAAGGAACTTACCGTAAACTGCAAGATAGCCAAACAACATGGGTAAAGAAAATATATATAAATGACTTAATATATAAAGGACTAATGAAACATATATGATTTAGATCAGGGATGAGTGAACTTGCAAAGACCAATGGTACATAGATTCACTTGACTTATGGGAGGATGGCAAAAACATAAAAGTTAATTAACTTAAGTAATTTACTTTATTTATATTTATTATACAGATTTTTAAGAAATAAACCAAACGAAAAAGAGAAACTTTTTTTCTGCTTGAGTTTTTAAAACAGTAAAAAGCTTCATATGTTCGTTAAGCCGGTGCAAGACATTATTTTTGAAATAGAGGGAACTTACCGTAAACTGCAAGATAGCCAAACAACATGGGTAAAGAAAAAATATATAAATGATTTAATATATAAAGGACTAATGAAACATACATGATTTAGATCAGGGATGGGTAAACTTGTAAATACCAATAGTACATAGATTCCCTTGACTTATGGCAGGATGACAAAAACATAAAAGTTAATTAAATTAAGTAATTTACTTTATTTATATTTATTATGCAGTTTTTAAAGAAATAAACCAAACGAAAAAGGTTACAGATTTTAAAGAACTAAACCAAACGAAAAAGTTTACAAATTTTAAAGAAGTAAATGAAACGAAAAAGTTTACAGATTTTAAAGAAGTAAACCAAACGAAAAAGTTTACAAATTATAAAGAAGTAAACCAAACGAAAAAGTTTACAAATTATAAAGAAGTAAACAACGAAAAAGTTAGGCTGTATTAACTGTATAACTATATTGTTCGACTGTACTTATAACTGCTTTTTATCGAACACAACTAAATAAAATTAAAAAATTATTTTCATTCATTTATATAGCAGGATCTTATTTTTTAGACGTCAAAAAGTTCAAACTGCACTCAGTTGGATGCAGTTTCGGACAAAATAATAAAAAAAAAAAGGCTAATTAAATATAAAAGCGGTTTTATTTTTAAAACGAAGTGGTTTGCACAATTGCAAAACAAAGGCGAAGAAGTAAATAACAAGTTTAATTTGATGTATACCGTTACACTTAATAATTGTTCTTCTAATATTTAATTTGATTTTTCCAAGAGAAAAATTGATTTGAAATTTTCATTAGTTCAGAGATTTCTATTTTTAGATTTGTTAGTATGTATGAGTAAAAAAGTTGGATCAAAAATACATGTTGATTCAAAGAGACTTCCGCATTTTAATGTATTATTTAATAATAATAATTTATAAATGTTTTTATCAACACAACGACAGAAGTTTAAAATATTTCCTTCATTCAATTTACTCCGCAAGTTCTCTTTGTTTGGATGCCAATGAGTTCGAACTGTAGTTAATTGGACGTAGTTTTTGATAAAATAAAATGCTATATAAATGTAGAAGCGGTTTTAATTTTTGAAAACTAAAAAACAGTCATTGAAATATAATATCAAATTCTCGATCTTTTCAACAAATACAGCCTGGAAGTTGGGATTAAACGTTTCTTGAAAGAAGGGAATTTTTGTTTAGTATTTTTTTTTCTGCGCATCTCTGGGTTTTATGTAGTGCTCGGTGTTTTTATTTTTATATTTTTTTTGTTTTGTTTGTTTGGAACAAAAGTGATGTATCGGAAAAATCACAGAAAAGATAAAAATAAAGAAATCGATTATAACTAATAGTAGCTTAAAAAAATCAAAAGGTTAATAATATTAAATGAGAATTAATGGAATCTAAGGTTAGAATCATCTAGAGATAAAATGACAATCAACTACTTGGGTAGAAGGACCGCCACGCCCACATTAATTATTTGTTTTAGAAGTCTGGAGTAAAGACCATGCTGAAAAAACCCCAATCAAATGATTTATTTCTGTCTTAGGGCAATGTGCTGCTACAAAACTCTATTCTCTCTGAGTAGTTTCCAGCAATAGAAAATATACTTGTTCTCCACCATCCCGTTGTGCTGGATTCCTACAGATATTAAAATCGCAGGTCGCAGAATTTCAGCCAGAAACCTGATCTGCTCACTCAAGTTTCGGATTGGCTGACCTTCTGCGAAGTGCTATCTTAATATGTGGTAGAAATTCATCTTACTCTTCAGATTTGGCACCTGCAGATTATAGTCTGCTCAAAGAGAAGACTTAAGCCAAAGGTTGTTATTTGAATTACATTAAAAATATTCAGAAAAATGAAAACAATAATCCAAAAGAGGAGTTCAACATAGGAATCAAGAAGTCTTAAGAATGTTTATTGAAGGTCAAGGAATAAAAATTTTATTTTTTACAAAGTTTACTTTTGTAAAAATTCAGTCCTAAAACTTTATAGGAGAACGTGTATAAAACTACAACTTTTGTATTTCATATCATAGAAATTTGTGTATAAGCCAAACAAAAATTGAAATTTTCATGAAGATAGATAAATGTGAAACAAAAGCACATTTTTCAGTTTTTCCATATTTATTTAAAAAATTATTATTGAAAAAATTGTAAGAAAACTAAAAAAAAAGCGTTTCTGTGTATTTTTTTATGAAAAGAAATGATGAAATGTTTTGTGATTTTTCAGTAAATTTTTCTTTACATAACATCATAAATAAATAGTTTTTCATTCTTATAAAATTATTTGTTTACATTAAATAGCTGGATTTAGAAACAATAAGATAAATTTAGATTTATTATTTAGTATCTTTGTTAACTTTTCATTATTATATTCATAGGTTAAAAATCCATCAAAATTTAAGCTACTTATCTAAATATCACTTTTGATTTTCTATTTCATAGAAATTATTGTATTATACAAGCTAATCATTTTCATTTCATATTTAATTTATTTAATTAAAGTAAATAGCGAATCTAAAACAATTGTAGAAAGATATAAAAAATAAATTGTTAAAAATAGTCTAGAAAGAAACAGAATAAAAAAAATGAGAGCAGGATAAATATTGGCATATGACAAAAGAACTGTAGAATTTTTTTCATTTTCATTTTATTCCTAAAATTGGATAGTAAAAACATAAGCATTTGTTTCATAAAAAATATTCAATCATAATATATTTTCATAAATAATATAAAAAACCCTGAAAATGATCTATTTAAAATATTCCTTTTTTCGTAGAAGTAAAAAACAATGCTAAATTATTCATAAATGTGCTAAATTATTCATTTTAAATTTTAAATTCGTATAAATGTACAGAAAATGCTTACACGAATTTAAATTTTAAATTTATTAATCCATTTTTAATTCTGTAGATGACAGTTTTTGAATTACAGTTGAATTTCTTTATATTACTTGTTCGATATATTTCACATTTGTTTTTAAAATAAAAATGCACCAGATAAAATAGTCGATTATATCATGTTTTTTTTTATTTATCTATTTATTTCCCGACGTACACGATATAACTATCTGCTACTATACTTTAATCAAATTTTTAATGAAATTGATTCTAAATTAAATTATTGATAAAACTCATGGAAATGTTTAATAAATTCTCATTCTTTGAAATTTTATTGTTTTTGTTATTGTTTGAGATTTTCAGTTTTATTCACTGTTATGTGAATCAGTTCTCTTTTAGCTTACTAAAAACTCTGAAAATCAAGATTTGTTTTAATTATGGCAGAGAAAATATTATTACTAATTTTAAAGTAAAGTGAATTGCGAAAAGCATTGCAAGTTAATTTTTAAAGTCATTTGTTCACATGGAGATCAATAGATGGCGCTAACAGCTGCGTGTTATGAGAAAAGTTCTTGGATAGCAAAACTCCCCATAAAGTATATATTTTTTTTAGAATAAATGCTTATCGAAACTTCATGCCAAATCATTTGTCTTTATTTGGTATCTTTGATAGTTTTGGATAAAATTTTTAACAAATTCATATGAATAAATATGAATTTTTCAAGGAGATAAAAGATTAACTTCTGTATTAATTGTATATTAGTGTAAATATACAAATCAATTTAGTATTCAGAATTTAATTAGTATTTTGATTCAACAGCTTCGATATAAGCAGTTGAAACTCATTTTTAAGTTATTAATTTAATATTTAAAAAATATTTATTTTATTCTCTTAATAATTAAGTAATTTATTAGTTTTTAAGACATTCAAATCATTTATTAGTTAATATACACTTTTTGAAGTTCATTCTTAAGTTATGTTTGGAGAGAGACGTAAATAAGGCCTTTTAATGTAATTCGTGTGGTTTATATTTATTTGTTTGTAAACTTAGATAATGGTATCTTGTAAATACCTTTATATTAATATAAAATTTCATTGTTTCCTTACCATAAAACTTCATTACACAATTTAACAAACTTCATTACTCATTAACTACATTACACTTAAACTACATTCATTCACTCATGCTATTATTTTCTTTTTACTATAAAAAGGACATTATTAATCACTAAATCAAAATTTAAAGTAGTAGATACATATGAAATTTAAAAAATGTTTTAGCTAAGTATGCTTTTTTTGAAAGTCAGAATTTATTCTTTATAATTTTTTTTCCAAGCAAAATAATTTCGGTTGCTTACAAAATTCCATAATTAAATTAATAAAATTAATTTCTCTCTCTCTGTATATATATTTATGTATATAAATATTACACTCAAGTGACAAAAATCATGGGATAGCAATATGTAACACAGGTATGCGTAGAACAGGTATAAATGCGCAGTGCTTTCGCAGAGCTTTCATTTCTGTTCAAGTTATTCATGTGAAGAGGTTTTGACGTGATGATGACCGCACGACGGGAATTAATAGACTTTGAAAGCGAAATGTTAGTTGGAGCTAGACGCATGGGTCATGCCATTTCGGAAATCGTTAAGGAATTCAACATTCCCAGATCCACTGTGTCAAGAGTGTGCCGAGAGTATGAAATTTCAGGCATAACATCCCACCATGGACAGCGCAGTGGTCGACAGCCTGCACTTAACGACCGAGACCGGCGACGTCTGCAAAGAGTCGTAAATTCTAACAGACAAGCAACACTGCGTCAAATAACCGCAGAAATCAATGTGGGACGTACAAGGGACTTGTCTGTTAGAACAGTGCGGAGAAATTTGGCTTTCTTGGGCAATTCCAGCAGAAGACCGACTCGAGTGCCTTTACTGACAGAACGACATCGCTTGCAGCGACTCTCGTGGGCACGTGAGCATATCGGTTGGTCCCTAGATGAATGGAAAACCGTGGCCTGGTCCGATGAGTCACGATTTCAGTTGGTAAGAGCCCATGGTAGTGTTCGAGTGTGGCGCAGACCCCACGAAGCCATGGACCCAAACTGTCAGCAAGGTACTGTTCAAGCTGGTGGTGACTCCGTAATGGTGCGGGCTGTTTTTTCATGGCATGGACTTGGTGCGACTGGACCGAACATTGACTGGAAATGCTTATGTTCAGCTACTTGGGATCACTTGCAGCCATTCATGGACTTCATGTACCCAAACAACGATGGGATTTTTATGGATGACAATGCGCCATGTCACCGGGCCACAACTGTTCGCGATTGGTTTGAAGAATATTCTGGACAATTCCAACGAATGATCTGGCCACCTAGATCGCCCGACATGAATCCCATCGAGCATTTATGGGACATCATCGAGAGGTCTGTTCGTGCCCAAAATCCTGCATCGTCAACGCTTTCACAATTATGGACGTCTATCGAGACAGCATGGCTCAATATTCCTGCAGAAGACTTCCAGCGACTTGTTGAGTCCATGCCACGTCGAGTTGCTGCACTTCGCCGGGCGAAAGGAGGGCCGACACGATATTAAGAGGTATCCCATGACTTTTGTCACTTCAGTGTATATTTATATATCGTATAAAAGTATTTTGTATATATATATATATAATGATAGCTATTGATTTTAACGAATGAAATCTTTTATTATTCTTTTTGGGAAAATTTGATTGGCTGAAAAAAAAATAAGCAGTAAAACCAAGTGGTGAATCTTAAAAGAATATTTTTGAATCATTTTTATATTTCATTATATGATTATGAAGATATTTTTAAAAAAAATGTTCAAATTAATTGAGAGAGATAGAATTGTGGTGAAGAATTTTGTTTTGTTTTATTTCTGATATTTGAACATTTGAAAAATTGAGAAAATTTTAAAATTAAAAAAAAAAATCTTAGCCTAGGGCATAATGAAAGCATTTTTTACCATAAAAGAATGGGTGTGTTTGTTGAAAAGTTTTAATAAATTCTGAGATTAAGTTCTCGCAAATCTTTACGTCATTTATTCTCCTTTTTCATTAGAAAAAAGTGGAGTTTGCATTGCAACTATAAAAATGTCTAAAAATGTCTTTATTTTAAATCACCTAGGCAAAATGGGTGCATTACATATTATTTGCGCAACCGGCAAACCTTTATATATCGCTTGACAGGATAGTAATAATAAATTTTATTATAATCAGACTTTTGGAGAATAATAATATTATATGCAAAAACGTTTAAAATCTTCTGTACATAACGTTTATAGTTCAAAAATTAAATTTTCAAAAATGACTTTTCAATGAATATTTTCGTTTGTTTTATTAAATAATATAAGAATATAACAAATAATATAACAAATATAATATTAAATAAATATAAATATAATATAATATTAAGATAAAAAATAAAAAATAATAATAAATATATACATAATAATTATATAATATATAAATATAAATATAATATTAATATAACATATCTTATTATATATGTATATAATTATTTAATATGATGTACATATTAATATTAATACACATTAATAATAAAATCATATTTAAATAGGATATTATTAAATAATGATATACAGATATAAAATATCTTGCAAGCATGTTTTACTTTTATGAATTAAAAAATAATAATACAAATTCCAAAATTATTTTGTTGTTAATGTTGCTTTTTAAATATAAGGAAGTGTGAAATAATTATTTGGATTTTTATATATTTTTACCTGGAATACTTGAAAGTTTAATGTTTTAATTCTCTATTTTAAAAAGTGAATTTATTAAAATACTTCGACCGTTATTTAAGCTAAAATAGCATTAAAACATTAAATAATAGCATTAAAAAGGCTAGTAGCAAAGAATAGAAAGTAAGCATTAGAGCCAGACTAGTAGCACATTTAAAACATTAAGAATAAATTTAAAAATTATTCAAAAACTGAACATTAAAGGATCAAATTATATTAGGTATATGACGGTAAAGGCGGATAGTTATAATTGAATAAATAAGCACTTAAAACTACGTGAATGTTTATCAAAACTTTTTTAATTATATCCATTTTATTGAGTAATTATATCCATTTTAATGTTAATTACAATTTCTCTAATACTTTTCTTATATCAGTATTTATTATATACAGTATTTTCATGTACTAAAAAAATTAGAGTGAGTGTTGTTTCTTTATTTGAAGATACAGTACACATTTATTGAAGAAAGGCTTTTCATTTATTTTTAATTTTTTGAAATTCCTGTAAATTCCATTCATTTTACATACACCAATTTTCGAAGCTTTATTATACAGTATTGTTATTTACACATTATAATACAAGATTATTTTTTTAATGTATGGGAAGCCATTTATTGAATTACTCTTTCTGTATTTGTAGCTGTATTTTTGCTCTTTTGTAACTACACTTAGAAGGATTCCATTCTTCTTCTAGGAATGTCTTTGGCAACCTTTGATATTTTATCCAGACGTGTAAATGAGTCAAAGTAAAAAAAAGAATGAATTTTTATTCTTGATCGGCTGGTAAATGTTATGTATTCTTTTGTAATTTTGTATAAAGTATTATTATTTCTTTCTTTTTTTTTAACTTTCCTTTTTACTGACAAATACTATATTTATATTATTTGATTATATGTTGGATTTTATAACTGAACTGGCACTTTTAATAAATTATTTAAAAGAGTTCGGATGATCACGTATTTGAAGAATTCGGATATGTATTAATATTTTTTAAATTATATTAATATTCTTTAAATATTAAAAGAATTGAAATAAATGTTATTGCATTTGTTATATCGGATTTACAACTTGCATTAAAAATAATAAGGGGAATTTAAAGGGATCGGTAATGTGATTAAGAAAATTGTAACCGCTCCTTTCGTATATTTGGCAACACTTACTGCAGGGCATCAGTAGCGCCCTCTATATACTGGCTGAACTTCCTCAGTAGTGGCCAAGAATTCTTCTCTGTGATTGAATTTAACACTTTTCTTTTTTGTTATTTGCTTTTGATGTTTGTCTGTATTTAACTTAAATATATAATAAATAATTGTTACATAACTTTGGATTTATCATAATCAATCCTATTTCCCCTTTTCATAAAATTAAAAGTTGCAAACTCGATTAAAAATGGCATAATACAATCTAAATTTCAAAGCACAAATAAATTTTTTTCAATGTTTTATCGGATTTCATTTGTTTTATGTTTTATTAGGGCATATAGAATTATAAAACTTGAGATGCAGCGAGTTTAAAAGTTTGGCCAAGATAACTATGCAATAGAATACGTAACATAGTAGTCAAATTTCAATAGATAATTTGTCACAATTCAAGGTTTTAATTGATAATAGGGATTATAAAAATATCGACGAGGAAATATCCATTATAAAAATATCCATTTTTTTTTTCAACTTTCGATAGCGCTGCTAAATGACTAGTCAAGCTATACAACTCGGATCTTCGCACTACACTACTGCGAAGCTCCCTCATTCTAAAATCTGTCACTGTCCAATTGATGTCCAATTGGAGCTGAGCTACAAGCCCTTTAACATGACCGCCATGATTGATTTCCCCACCAAGTGCAATTTGCACGGCATCTCTTGTTCCCAACAGGCAGAAACACAACAGAAATTCACCTGGGAATGAACTGCGTTTATGGATGCAATTGTTTTGATTTCTGACATAACGAACGGCTGTACTTATACTGCTATGGTAATCAAACAGTTTCTTACACAATTTCAACGGGAAGTGTTCAACAGCCGAAATCTGGAACCGAGTGACTTTCATTTCTTTTGAGAGACGAAGAGAGATCTGGGAAAACGGAATAGTTTAAACTTTTCGGCAACGAAGAGTTTAAAGATGTCATGGAGACATATCTCAATCAAGCAATCTATTATCAAGAGAATATTGGAAAACTCATCCACCGGTATGACAAATATCTCAATGTTCACTGTGACTTTGTGGAAAAATAACATTGATTATAATTGACTCCTGGTAATAATACCATTTTGTCATTCATAATAGTCTTTATTTCATGCTTCATTGGAGTTAGAAAAAAAAACCAGCACTTGTATATTACAAAATTATTCTTTATGTATTTAAAATAACTTTTTATTCAATTTGAGAGCACTTGCATTGTCAGTTCTCAGATTTCTTCTCGAAAATGTGTTAATTTAATTTTTAACTAAGGGACATCATTTAGGTGAGCTCTCCACGAGAAATAATTTACATGTAAATCCTCTTACAGGAAATTGCTTTGTTTTAGGTGTGAATAAAATCAGCAAAATATCTATGCAACCAGCCTGAGGATAACGAAGCAATTATCGAAATACAGGATATATGTAATTTTACTGATACTATTTATAGACATCTGTAGCTAGATCGAACAGTTGGAATGGCATTAAATTTGGTAGAAGGACTAATAATGATATGGGAAAAAAAGACACCGTGAAAAATTAATTATAGCGTTGTTGTAGAAAATATAGGGGTTTCAGTCTACATAATACATTCAGTCTACATTGCATGAAAATTCACGTTTCAGTAGATGGTGGCAGATCCAGTAATTCGGAAGTAAATGAAGAAAGTTTCAGCAAAACATTCTGAGGACTAACTCAGCTCAACATGCATCTAAGCCACATCTAGATTTAGAGATTGTTGGCAGAGATCAACACTAGTATCAGAAACTACAATTACAGATGTTGCGATTATGTTCATTGGAAACTCCCAGGTTTTGCTAATTGTTGCAGTGCCCGAGGATTTGTATGTTACGACGATATGGAAAACCTTTCAAAGTGTGCCCATATCAGCCACCTGCGGAAATTAACATAATGATTATGGTCAACGATTAACATTTGTTTTGGCATTTCATACGAGGATGGAGATCTACGATGCTTGGGCGTGGAGAATTCTGTGGGAGATGAGGCCTGTTTTCATCTGAATGGCTTGGTTAGCACTCACATTTGCCGAATTCGGACATCCGAAGAACCCCATGCAGTTCAGGAAACTTCTTCGCATTCATCAAAACTCACTATTTGATTTTTCATAGTTATTCCTTTGCGGGGGGACAATATAAATCATCATTGGACCATTGTTTTTGAAAACATTTTTACAGGGACTAGTAAGCAACATCTGTGATAAGTACTGAATAAAGTGTGATGTTACACTGCAATTTCGCCTCAGTTACTCATTGTAATTCCCTTTTATATTTCGAAGCATCATATTTGATCGGTAATGCTTTGAAATATTTTTTTTGACTGAATTCTTCCTCCCATGTTTTTTTAGTCCAAGTTTGGTGCTTTTTCAGTTTTTATATCGAATTACAGATGACTTTGCGTAGTTTCAGTTTAATTACAACATCATGTGTAAGTCATTGTACCATATTAAACAGCCAAGCAATTAAAAGAAAACAGAAACCGAAGCCTTCACTTCTTCCTCCAAGGCAACCATGACTTTACTACTGATGACTCTCCAAAGGTCAGGACAGCCTGAATCATGGCTTAACGATAACATTCACAGCCAGTGTGTAGGAGGGCTTAGGCTCGAATCTACTTATGGCGTTGCAGTCACTTCTTCTTTCAGAAACGAGAAGACTCCATGGCGATTGTCGCATCAATAGTAAGGTTGCGTGGTTGCAGTTTTAGGGGTACTTAGCCTGGGAGGAAAACTATTAAAGTCCTACCAAAAGGCAATGTTCTCCCCTCATCGCTAGTCGTTGGGCTGTTTATGACATATATAGGAGGAACATGGTCCCATATAAACTAAAAAAAGCCAGCATATGGTTTCAGCCAAGATTTAAAATATGAATAAATGTAATTAACAGTGAATAATGGAAAAGTATTTTTTTTTTATTTTTAAACTAGTTTTTATTAATACCATATTTTATTGCATTTTTAATTATATATATAATATTCCTTTTGTGTTAATTTCTTTTTTTTCAGAAACCTTTAATTACTATGCTTCTTATTCTTCTTTAACTGTTTTAAATACAACTTTGTTCGAGTCACTATTTTATCATTTCCCTGTCAACAATACCTCTAAGAATTTCGACGGGATTGAGGTCAATGATTGAGTAGGCCACTCTATCACCAAGATAGTTACACACAAAAGTCCTATTTTTATTTATCATCAGACATTGGACTGATGTTCAGCGTCATGTTAAATCTAGGTCCGATAGCATATTTTAATCTGTAAATAGTTCTGCTCCCTTAGAGAATAAGCTATGAATTATATCAGTAAAGAAATTTAGTAGACCTTATTAAAGCTGGAAAATATTTCCAGTTTTTATTTCTAGAGCTTTAAATTGACTTGTGATCCATAGATAGTGTGCAGGAGGGTTCAGTAGATGAGGATGGAATAAATTCATATGATAAGGAATCCACTAGCAGTTGGATAATAGTTGATGAATCAACTGGAAACTTCCATTGCAGTTGTGCTTTCAGAAACTAGAAGACTCGATGTAAATAGAGATGTGTAAAGCCATCTCTCATCGATAGTCCGGCTTCCTGGCAGACACATACATGTGTGACAGTTATACCTTATAAGACCTCAAGAAAGGTCATGTTGTCTCCTCATCGTCCGTCAATGAGCTGTTTGTAGATACATAAGGAGAACCAAGGTCCACCGATGTTCGCCAATTCCGCTATTCAATTCAAGCAATTAGAATTTTAAACTGGTTACTGCAATTCAATACGTTTAATTTAAATAATTAAAATTTTTTTTAAAATTCATTAATAATTTTTACCAATTTAGTTTAAAATAGGTGTTTTCTCTTATATTAGAAACTTAAGCATTTGATAAAGAATAACATTTTATTTCTGAAATTTTATAAGTTTTTTTGTTTAATATTTAAATAATTTAGCCAATATTTTTTATATATTTTCATTTGTTTTTATTTGGTTTTAATTTTTATAACTTTGTCATCCTCTCTAGCATTAATGTATATTAGTTAATCGTTTTGATATTTTCTTATTCACTGATCTGTTAACTTGAAAATGTTTTTTTTTCGTGTTTAAAGCTGAAGATTTTCCAATTAAAAAGAATAATTTTCTTTTGATATATACCATAATGTACATTTTGGATTATATTGCCTCAATATTATATTGTTTGCTTAACATGTGATAAAGAATAACATTTTAATTTACAAATTTACAAAAGTAAGTAGTTTTTAAAATTCTACATTCGAAAATATATTATAGAAGAAAGCTCAGTTGAAAATAAAAATATTTATAAGTCAGGTAAACTATATAATATAAATTAACGTTAGTGAATTTAAGCTGTGTAATGTAAATCATACAATCATTGATATATTATCATGCATTATTTAGTTATTATACTTCACTATAACAAATAAAATATACAAGTAGTATATTTATTATACTGTAGTATAAAATACTACAGTATAATAAATATACAATATACAATACAATATATGAATATACAATATACTATTGTATTTTATTTGACTAATTTAATTTGAAAACATTGAATTAGTGAAATAAAATTTGAACCTATAATACACTCATGTCCATAAATTAAGGATAATTCAGAATCACACAGAAATTGAACTCTAAAATAAAAAGTTCACCTGTAGAATTATCACACACATCTTGAAGAAGAATATGCAAATTACAGGAAACCATCAGATGGCGCGGATAGTACGTCACAATGACGAGAATGTAAGAGAGGGGTATATAAGGAATGTTGGCAAAGAAGTAAAATTGTTCACAAGCGCTTTAAAAGCCTTTCAGTGCAATAACCGCATAGTTATGGCACAAAGGAAGCATTTGGATGATTTTTTACGTGGTAGAATTATCGGACGACTGGAATGTGGACGTACCCATCTGGAAGTATCCGAGGTACTTGGAATCGTCCAGAGTGTCATCTCCAGGCTTTGGCAATGATTCCAAGGTGATGGTAATGTGAGTAGATGTTACAGCACAGGTCGCCCCCGAGTTACAACGCCGAATGAGGACCGGTATTTAGCAGTTACTGCCAAAAGAAACAGATGGAGCACAGCATCAGACCTGTCTCGTCAGCTCTCTTCAGCTACCGGTACGACAGTTTCAAGGCAGACCGTGTACAGACGCTTAGGGCACATTGGTCTATATGCTCGTAGGCCTGTCAGATGTGTTCCACTTATCGCAACTCACTGTCGCCTACGATTAACCTGGAGTAGAGAGCATGCATTGTGGACACCGCAACAGTGGTCTTGTGTGATGTTTTCCAACGAGTCCAGGTTTAGTTTGCAGTCTGATGCCGACGAATGCCGATGATGAAGACGAATGCCTTCAATTGGAGGATATCACCCGTATGTATTGGCCAGCATACTCACCGGACTTGAATCCAATAGAGCATGTGTGGGATATGCTTGGCCGACGAATTACAGCCCATCAACCCCCTCCCACCTGTCAACCGGAACTTCGGAGGGCATTGCTTGATGAGTGGTGTAATATTCCCCAAGATCAGATTGATAATTTGATACTCAGCATGCCTAGACTTTGTAAGGCCTGTATTGCATCGTTCGGGAGACATACTCCATATTAACCATCATACTAACCATGTTATACTGTTTTTTGTAAATAGGTTCTTTTTTGAAATTTGCTCCAGGGAGTAAAAATCGCAATTTTTATTAATTATGCCAAACATATAGCATCTTTTTTGCTCTTTACCTTTTGTTTAATAAATAGACTTTACAAATAAGTCAAATTTGTTCTACTTCTTTCTCTTTCTTTGCCTGAATTTCATTATCCTTAATTTATGGACATGAGTGTAATTCCTGTAATTACACTATGACAAATCCTACAAGTAAGCTTTATAAATAATGCAATTTTATAAAATAAGTCGCTTATTTTATTAATATATATTACACATGTTAATTACTGAGGTTAATGAAAGATGAAAATATTTACTTCTTAGCATTCTGAACATAAATTTGGACTTATATTTAAATATAATGACTAAAAGCATTTGTACAGTGCATTTGAAATGTCAATTTAGTCAAATGAAATCTTTATCCATAACAACTCTTAAAATTACATTATGGAAAACACTATGACATTATGGCATCCCAAATATAATTCTTAAAAAATAATGCAATAATACATGAAAAGTTGCTTATATTATTAAAAGATATTTGTTGTATCAGTCACTGAGGTATTTAAAAGATGCGAATATTTACTTCCTAGCATACCGAACATAATTCGGAACAATGAAAAAGCAGGAAGAACATAAACTAGAATTCCTTAATATAAATTGTGCATCATCTAGTTATTATATTTAAGTATTCAAGAAGTACTTTGAAAACATTAATTTAGTCAAATGAAATCTTTAACCATAATAATTTTTGGATGACATCGTGTCGTATCACTGGGGTCAAAGGTGCAAATATTTATATTACATCATCTCAAACATAAATTTTGGCTAAGGAAGAACGAAAAAGACATCTACACAAGCATTCATTAATATAAACCATTTATAATTTATTTGTTTATATTTAAGTATTCAAGGAGTGCATTTGAAAATATTAATTTAGTCAAATGAAATCTTTACCCGCAATAACTCTCGTAATTGCACCTTGTTGTATTTTTTGAGGTCATTAAAAGGTGCATATATTTACTTCATTGCGCCTCAAATGTAAATTTGAGCTAAGGAAGAAGGTAAAAGACAGTTAAACAAGCATTCATTAATATAAACCATTTATCATTTATTTGTTGCATTTCAATTTTTAAGCAGTTCATTTGAAAATATTAATTTAATCAAATGAAATCTTTATCCACAATAACTCATGGAATTATGCCATGACAAATCCTACAAGTAATCAAAATTACTAAAAGATATCTGTAGTATCAGTTACTGAAGTCATCGAAAGGTGCGAATATTTACTTAGCACCAAGAACATAAATTCGGACTGATGAAGAAGTAAGAAGCACCTAAACTAGACTTCATTAATTTAGTTGAAGTCTAGTTTAGGTGCAGTGAATTATTTAGTTGCCATGTTTAAGTATTCAAGAAGTACATTTTAAAACATTAATTTAGTTAAATGAAATCTTTAACTATAATACTTCTTGGAATTACACCATTATACATGTTGTAACACTGAAATCATTTAAAGATGCAAATATATTACTTCATAGAATCCCAAACATAGATTTAGGCTAAGGAAGAAGAAAAAAGACACCTAAACAAACATTCATTAATATAAATAATTTATCATTAGTTTGCTTATATTTAAATATTTAAGCAATGCATTTGAAAACATTAATTTAATCAAATGAAATCTTTACCCATAATAACTCTTAGAATTACGCCGTGACAAATATTACAAGTAAGTTTTAAAAATAATGCGATTTCACATGAAAAGTTGCTCCTTTTACTAAAAGATATCTGTAATATCAGTCCCTAAAGTCATTGAAATGTCCGAATATTTACTTATCATCCTGATAATTTTGAACTAATTAAGAAAGAAGAAACACCTAAACTAGAATTCCTTAATATAAACCATGCATCATTTAGTAGTTATATTTAAGTATTCAAGATGTGCATTTAAAAACATTAATTTAGTCAAATGAAATCTTTAACCATAATAACTTTTAAATGTTATCATGTCCTATCATTGAGATCATTAAAAGATTCAAATATTTACTTCACAGCATACCAAACGTAAATTTGGGCTGAGGAAGAAGGAAAACGACATCCAAACAAGCATTCATTAATATAAACCATTTATAATTTATTTGTTTATATTTAAGTATTCAAGGAGTGCATTTGAAAATATTAATTTAGTCAAATGAAATCTTTACCCGCAATAACTCTCGTAATTGCACCTTGTTGTATTTTTTGAGGTCATTAAAAGGTGCATATATTTACTTCATTGCGCCTCAAATGTAAATTTGAGCTAAGGAAGAAGGTAAAAGACAGTTAAACAAGCATTCATTAATATAAACCATTTATCATTTATTTGTTGCATTTCAATTTTTAAGCAGTTCATTTGAAAATATTAATTTAATCAAATGAAATCTTTATCCACAATAACTCATGGAATTATGCCATGACAAATCCTACAAGTAATCAAAATTACTAAAAGATATCTGTAGTATCAGTTACTGAAGTCATCGAAAGGTGCGAATATTTACTTAGCACCAAGAACATAAATTCGGACTGATGAAGAAGTAAGAAGCACCTAAACTAGACTTCATTAATTTAGTTGAAGTCTAGTTTAGGTGCCGTGAATTATTTAGTTGCCATGTTTAAGTATTCAAGAAGTACATTTTAAAACATTAATTTAGTTAAATGAAATCTTTAACTATAATACTTCTTGGAATTACACCATTATACATGTTGTAACACTGAGATCATTTAAAGATGCAAATATATTACTTCATAGAATCCCAAACATAGATTTAGGCTAAGGAAGAAGAAAAAAGACACCTAAACAAACATTCATTAATATAAATAATTTATCATTAGTTTGCTTATATTTAAATATTTAAGCAATGCATTTGAAAACATTAATTTAATCAAATGAAATCTTTACTCATAATAACTCTTAGAATTACGCCGTGACAAATATTTCAAGTAAGTTTTAAAAATAATGCGATTTCACATGAAAAGTTGCTCCTTTTACTAAAAGATATCTGTAATATCAGTCCCTAAAGTCATTGAAATGTCCGAATATTTACTTATCATCCTGATAATTTTGAACTAATTAAGAAAGAAGAAACACCTAAACTAGAATTCCTTAATATAAACCATGCATCATTTAGTAGTTATATTTAAGTATTCAAGATGTGCATTTAAAAACATTAATTTAGTCAAATGAAATCTTTAACCATAATAACTTTTAAATGTTATCATGTCCTATCATTGAGATCATTAAAAGATTCAAATATTTACTTCACAGCATACCAAACGTAAATTTGGGCTGAGGAAGAAGGAAAACGACATCCAAACAAGCATTCATTAATATAAACCATTTATAATTTATTTGTTTATATTTAAGTATTCAGGCAGTGCATTTGTAAACATTAATTTAATCAAATGAAATCCTTACCCATAATAACTCTTAGAATTACAGCATGACAACTATTACAAGTAAGTTTTAAAAATAATGCAGTTTTACATGACAAGTTGGTTATATTACTAAAAGATATTTGTCGTATCAGGGACTGAGGTCATTAAAAGGTGTGAATATTTACTTCCCAGCCTCCCGAACATAAATTTGGACTAATGAAGAAGGAAGAGACACTTAAGCTAGCTGGTGAGGGCATTTACTGTAATCGCTTGGACCAGGTGGGTAAACCACGGAATTACAAACCCTGCGAGAGATTTATGAGGACTTAATTTAATTTGAATCGTGAGCTTTCTCTTTTATTTTGACCACGTCTTTTAAAACTACCACCACAATTCTTCCATCGTCTCTTTCTAACGGTATTTGCTTCCAAAGAAAAGTCAATGAATTTGACAATATCGAATTCAATTTTTTTCATTAACTCCTAAACCAATGATAGGGAAGAATTTAAATTTTGTAGAAGAATAATTCATGACTTTTCTTATATGCAAGTTTACATTTTAATAATATAAATGTTAACTTGAACGTTCGAGGGGCTTGATGGCCGAGTGGCTAGCGCTCTTGCCCTTGATAACACCGGTTTCAGGTTCGAGTCCCTGTGGTACTATGGATGTTTGTGGCGATGCAGAATTCACTTTAAACCGTAGGTCTCAGTCTAATATGATCGTGGAGCGTTGTGGGGGTGGTGTTACTCGCGTCTGTAGCATATCTTCAAGCTGCACATGCCGCCTGAGTAGTGCTAAATGAGTAACATAAGTGTAGCCATTGTTTATGGCATAAAGATGAACTATATATTGTCAGCTGCATTAGAACAACAGCAACTTTAACGTTCTTCATGGGTTGTGCCTGTTAGGGAACGTTGTGGTCCTACTTAGCGAAAAATATGATTTAAAAAGAAGAGATAGAAAAGAACGAGCGATGTTAGGATTAAATTATTTTTTCCAACTTCAGCTTCTTAATACAGATCAGTACTTGCCAACATTTTTATGGGAACAATTTCATTTTTAATACTCATTCTTCTACACCTTGGCTGATAAACTCTATTAACTTACCTATAACCTTTTTATGGCTGTATTACATATAACTATCGTGTGGAAAACTGGAAAACCACCAAGTCATACGGATTAAAACACAACGGTATAATAGACGAAAAATGTAATTTATGAAGGTTTTAATTACATTAAAAATAATTTTAATTTTCAGTGATTAAAATTTTAATTTACATAAAAGCAAAAGGAGAATTATAAGAAAAAAACTCCACAATAATTAATAAATTTTTCCTTTCAAAATTGATTTGTGAGACGTATGTATGATTAGCACCCCTAACAAGTATTCGATTCGTCCATTTCTGCCTTTAAACTGAATACTTATATAATGAAATACCTCCATCGAATATCTGATATAATATAATGATTTCGGTGGATCCACACAGTTCTGTAGTATGTATGGGTGGAAAGTAAAGCCTTACCAAGGATTTTCAAGGATATCTACCTCGCATTTGTATGGCATATTTTAGAAACCCGGGAAATTCAAGTCAATACAATTTTTGACTATCGATACGAGATTGTCTGTTACAATCTTCACCAAGTCAAATCATTCCTCATGTTGTAGCATATTGCTTTCAGTAGTAGTACTTGTAGCATTTGTTTTCAATGATATAAATGGTTTTCAATCATTATCCTTCTGCAGGTTAGTTAAAGTTTACTGCCATTGTGAGTGAGACGATTTGAAATAAACAATACTTTTATTGTTCCATAAAGTTATCTTTTTAATGTTTATAAGTCTTTACAGGATTTTTCTTATTGAATTGTATGCTTTCAGTCAATTTCAAAAAAGATTTCAACTTTTAAGTTTAAGGTGAGGAAATTTTAGTTTTTTTGATGGATATCTTTATGATTAGTGGTTTCAATATTAAATGCCATTATTATTATTTTTAAAACAGTCAAAACGGCAATCTTACTTAATTCATGCAGAAATGAAGTCTTAATATTTATTTTAATATTGTAGAATTAAATAATGTATATTGTTAATACAGGTAGTATTGTTAGTTAACAAACTACTTGTAGAAAAAAGTGCGAGAAAGTATTTTTTATTTTAATCGTCACTTTTGTAGTTGTAAATTTAATATTTATATTTTATTTCTTGTTTACTTGCGTAAACATCAAGATTTGTCTGGATGTATAACAAGGTACTAACTCAAACGCAACGAAAAAAGGCGTATGAAAATCTGAATTTAAATTAAGATGGTACTTTAGCCTGAGTAATAAAACAATGCTGTGCTACTAACAATAAGGAATTTGAATTGTTATATTAAGTTGTGACCTCCAGAAAAAAATTATGCTTTCAAAGCAACACTCACTTCCATTTCAAGCACACTAATTTTATTCAAACTTAATTATAATAGTGAATGCAATCCCTTAAAAGCTTGGATGAACTTCACGCTATTTCCACAATTCTAATTTAATTCACGTTTTAGCTAGAACTAGGTCCATTAACGAAAATTGCAATATACTTTTTCCTGAAGTAAGAAATTAATACATAAAATTGCCTTTTTATTAAATATGTACAAGCATCAACATTCTTTTTACAAAATTGATGGACTTGATGATGAGCTTACTTTTAGACATCTAATTTATTATTACATTTTATCAAGATAGATAGAGATGACCTTAAAAGAAAGATTTGATTAGTATAGTTTAAATAGATATTATAAACGAAAAAATAATGATAAAAAAACCCACTTTTTTCTCATTTCCAGCAATTGTGTAAATTGCAATGAAAAATATTTCACTTTACGCAAGCAAAAAATATTTTTCCTTGAAAAAAAGTGAAGGCTGTTTCTTGAAATTACACAATATTAAATCCTTATTAAACAATAGTCTTTAAATTGTTTAATTATATCTATGCTGTCTGGATAAGTTTTATAAAGAGCAAATAACTTCATTTTTTCTCCTCCTGATTTCCAAAAATTATACAAACTGAAAAATATTTCACTTTAAGCAAACAAAAAAATATTTTTCCTTGAATAAAAAAAAGTGAAGGCTGTTTCTTGAGATTACTCCATATTAAATAGTTATTAAACATTAAACTTTAAATTGATTAAATATCAATGTTTTCTGGATATATTTTATAACGAGCAAATCACTTCATTTTTTATTCTTCTGATTTCCAAAAATCATGCAAACTGGAAACTATTTCACTTTAAGCAAACAAAAAATATTTTTCCTAGTGAAAAAGAAGAAAAGAAAAGAAGAGAAGTTTCTTGTGATTACTTCATATTAAATCGTTATTAAACATTAGTCTTTAAATTGATTAATTATATCAATGTTGTTTGGATATATTTTATAACGAGCAAATCACTTCATTTTTTCTCCTAATTTCCAAAAATCCTGCAAACTGAAAAATATTTCACTTTAAGCAACCAAAAAAGATTTTTCCTTGAAAAAAAGCGAAGGCTATTTCTTGAGATTACTCCATATTAAACCCTTATTAAACATCAAACTTAAATTGTTTAATTATATCAATGTTGTTTGGATAAATTTTATAACGAGCAAATCACTTCATTTCTTCCACTCCTAATTTCCAAAAATCATGCAAACTGAAAAATATTTCACTTTAAAAAAACCCAAACAGATCTGAATTATTAATGTAATCTGGATAATGAGATTAGATTATTAATGTAATCTGGATAATGAGATTAGATATTAATGTAATCTGGATGATGAGATTAGATTATTAATGTAATCTGGATAATGAGATTAGATTATTAATGTAAGCTGGATAATGAGATTAGATTATTAATGTAATCAGGAATCAGATAATTATTAATGTAATCTGGATAATGAGATTAGTTTATTAATGTAATCTGGATAATGAGAAAAAATCGCTTCACTTCAATCCTTCTTTATTTCCCACAAACATGCAAACTGAAAATATTTCATTTTAAACAAGTAAAAAGATCTTTCGTGAAAATATTTCACCTTCATGTTAAACTAGTAAAAGGCCTCTTCAGGAAAAAAAAAAAAAAAAAAAAAAGGGAATGCTATTTCATCAGATTAATCCTTATCCTGCCCCTAATTTGATTAGTGTAATCTGGATGGATATTATAACGAGAAAATAATCTTAAAGTCGCTTCATTTCCACCCCTCCTCATTTCCAAAAATCATGCAAATTGAGAAATATTTCGCTTTAAAAAACCAAAAAAAATCTTCTCTGAAAACAATTCATTTTAAAATAAAGCAAAAAATCTTTCTTGAAAAAGAAAAGCAGTTTCATCAGATTAACTTTTATTCAATTTAATTAATATAATATGGATAGATGCAACGAGTAAAGAATCTCAAAATATCTTCATTACCATTATTCTAATTTCCATCAGTGGAGCAAAATGAAAAATATTTCTCTTTAAATAAGTAAAAAGTTCTTTCCAGAAAAATTTCATTTTAAACAAACAAAAAACATTTAATAGAAAAAAATACTAACACTTTTTCATCAGATTAATTGATATTCAACACTAATTTTATTAATGTAATCTGGATAATGAGAAAAAAATCACTTCCCTTCCCTCCTTCTTTATTTCCAACAATCATGCAAACTGAAAATATTTCACTTTAAACAAGTAAAAAGTTCTTCCCCTGAAAATATTTCACTTTCAAGTTGCTTCTTCCGAAAAAAAAGAAAAACGGAATGCTATTTCATCAGATTAATCCTTATCCTGCCCCTAATTTGATTAGTGTAATCTGGATGGATATTATAACGAGAAAATAATCTCAAAGTCTCTTCATTTCCACCCCTCCTCATTTCCAACAATCGCGCAAACTGAGAAATATTTCACTTTTAAACAAGCAAAAAGATCTTTCTTCAAAATGAACTTCCCTAAAGAAGAGAAAACAAAATATAATAAAATGAGGGAGTAGAAAAAAAAAAAAAAAAAAAAAAAAAATCGAGCCGATTTCGCAGTTAGTGGGAAATAAATATAAAAAAAAAACACTTTGAAGGGACATTTGTTTCTTTTCCCGAAAGTAAATAGGATGCTGAGTTTTCTTCCATAATGAGCAAATGAATTATTGCTCGCATTTTATTTGACGCGGGGATAGGAATTTTTCCTCACTGAAATATTGGACTCATCACGTACTGTTGAAACAAATGCTTTTCCGATAATATCCAATTCTTACTGCATCACTGTCTCACGCTGCGAAATGGCGAAGGAAGAACTGCAAAGCCCCTCTCCCTACGATGGATATTTCTACTAAATTATTTTGCCTTCGCATATTTTGCGAGCTTTCTAATTATTTGTCATAAAAAAGTGGAGCTTCCTTTATTAAACAGTTTTCTTTCTTCCTTTTCTTCCAATTAGCTATTATGTAAAATGCTTCCGCGATGTTCTTTCGTATTTTCATGCGGTTTGCGTGGGGGAACTAAATTAAGCAATAATTTATTTTTCAAAGTATAAATATCGGATAGCTATAAAATTTGTTGGGAGTTATATTAAGGATTCATTTAAAAATTAAATGCTTGATCGATGGATGTTGCATGTTATAAAGATGATCCGTTTAAAGTAAGGATTCACTGTTATGTTTTAGTTGTTTAAAAGGAGGAAATTCAACCTTCCTTTTAGTCAATTTAAAATGTAATTTTTATTGAGATACATAGAAAGGTATCAGTAGACATAGAAAGGTATCAGATTTCTTACTGCATCACTGTCTCACACTTCAAAATGGCGAAAGAGGAACTGCAAATCCCCTCTCTCTACAATGGATAGTTCTACTAAATTATTTCGCATATTTTGCAAACTTTCTAATAATTTAACATAAAAAATTAGAGCTTTCTTCATTAAATAGTTTTCTTTCTTCCAATTAGCTATTATATAAAATACTTCCACGACGTTCAATCACATTTTCCTGCTGTTTGAGTTAGTGTCCTAAATTAAGCAACAATTTATTTTTCAAAGTATAAATATCGGATAGCCATAAAATTTGTTGGGAGTTATATTAAGGATTCATTTAAAAATTAAATGCTTGATCGATGGATGTTGCATGTTATAAAGGTGATCCATTTAAATCAAGGATTCACTGCTATGTTTTAGTTGTTTAAAAGAAGGAAATTCAACCTTCCTTTTAGTCAATTTAGAATGTAATTTTTATTGTGATAAATAGAAAGGAAATTTCTTTTGCATCACTGTCTCACACTACGAAATAGCGAAGGAAGAACTGCAAAGTCCCTCTCCTTACGATGGATATTTCTATTAAATTATTTTAACTTCGCATATTTTGCAAGCTTTCTAATTATTTGGCATAAAAATTTCGATCTTTCTTCATTAAACAGTTTCTTTCTTCCAATTAGCTATTATATAAAATACTTCAACGTTGTTCATTCTCATTTTCATGCTGTATGCTTTGGGGTTCTAAATTAAGCAATAATTTATTTTTCAAAGTATTGGATAGTTATAAAACTGTATAGCTATAAAATTGTAGGGATAGCTATAATAAATATAGTACAGCTATAAAATAGTATGGAGTTATAATAAGGATTCATTAAAAACGTTGTCGTACTATAGTCATGTGTACTATAGCCATTTTTTCCTACATCAAACTGTAGCGATATCCGCCATAAGAACTCTAGCAGCCCAATAAAATTTAGCCTTGGTAAAGTTGCCAGAATTAAAAGTCATAAAATCAAGTGCAGTGCATGTTGCCAAATGTAAAACGTCCATGGCTTCACCCGACGAGCACAGAGGACAGACATCATTAGTAGCTATACCAATGCGGTGCAAGTGTTTATTAAGAAAATCATGTCCTGTCAAGATTTGGAAATTTGTTGTAAAAACTGCACGGGGTAAGTCCATTGAGATGGGTGATGAAACAAGTATATTCCACCTTTTTATCAGTTTAAAATTGTTGTAAGAAGAAGATTTATATTAATTAAACTGTTGTTGAAGATTGTGATGTTTTTGCTATTGCAGAGGCTGGTGCTTCTACTGACAATCTTGACTATTTCAAATGACGTAGTCATGCTACAAAGAACACTGATTAAAATGGAATGTAGGCTAAAAAGTGTATGCACACAACTTTTGTAGATGTAGCAAATTAAAAAAAAAGAAATTTTTGCCTTCAAATATTATAAATTTTATTTATCTAATCTTCATTCTTTTCTGAACTGTTTTTTTTTCAAAAGAGTAAAGGCTTGTATTTCCCCCTTGCATAACAAGAAGTAAAGCCGCATTCACACTAAAGCGAGTCGTAAAGCACCGATCAATCACAAGCATCAGACGTGGAGTGATGAGATTTATGATTGGTCAACGTTTCACGCCTATCTGCTCAACACCTTTGTGCAAATTGCTTCTCTAATTATAATATTTTTAAGATGAAATCTTTAATAGACAGTTGTTAGACAATATAAAACTAAATTGAAATTTTAATTAACTGGTTTTTTATTTTAAAACGAAAGGTAGTCAGATAAATTTTTATGTTTTTACTTTTAAGTATCTAAAAGACATATTATACATGGAAATTAATTTAGGGAATTATATTTACTTTTTAAAATTCTTTAATAATTTATAGCATTTAGATGTATGAAATTAGATTTAATAAATATTTATTTATTGGCAACTGAAAAGGAATGAATAATGGATCAAGTTTCTAATTTATTGGATTCCAATTTAAATATTTTCAATATTTTATCTGTTAATAAAGAAAGGATCACATTAATTTATTAACATTTATTATTATTTATATTACTACCTCATTTTAAAAGCAATTGGTTAATACAGTTTTAATTGACTCTTTTCATTAATTTGGGCTAAACGAAATATTAATTTCTCCTATTAGAATATTTTAAAAGTTAATAAGAAGTTTAAGAAGATTTTTAATGAAAGGATAGAAATTTATCACCTGCCTTTAAATTAGAAAAATTAGATTAGGAATAACTGAGACTGTACAGTTTATCAAATGCAACTTTGTAATTATAAGTTTATAAAAATATTATATTTAAATAAACTTATTTACATTGCATTGCAATGCAATAATTAATCTAATTAATTAATTTAATCAAGAAAAAAGTAAAAAATATTTCAGTAGTTGAAGTGTTTTAATGTGATTCAGAATTGTAGACTTGAATGTTATCAATTATTCGAGACATACTATATTAGGATGAACCAACAAAACTTGCTAACACAGTTAGTTTATTAACTAACAGAAATATATTATTATATATAATAAATTATTTAAAATATATATTAAAAATATGCTCAAAATAAAAAGTGTGATTGAATAATAATAATAATAATTAGTTCAAGTTAAAAAGTAAATAAATCTTCACACTTCTAAAGAGAAAAAATAAATAAAACCAATTTTTAAAAACTTTATTTTTTAAAAAAATTTCTGTACATTAAACTGTATTATTGGGATATATTACACAAAAAGAACCATCCATATATAAATATTTAAATGTTTTAAACCTAGCGTTCATTAATTATATCGTTTTTTAAGTAAATTTTTGGGATTTCAAAACTAGTTACCATTATTTTGTCTTTTTTAACCACTGCGGTATTTACGGTAACGAGCAGGCTGATTTTCTTGCTCGAAAGGGCACTAAATTATTTCAACCAAATTATTCTGGAATGTCGTACCATTCTGTAAAACTATATATAACAACATTATGAAAATAAGGACCCTTTTAGAGTTATGAGAGAGAATAAAGAGTAAGAATTGGAATGAGACAGAGCTAGATACAATACCAGACAAGCCTCGCCAAAATGCAGTAGCTCTTTTCAGACGTATAACAGGACATGACTGTCTGGGGGAACACTTATATCGTATAGGAGTATATGACCATCCCTACTGTTGTCTGGCTTAAAAGAGCCTATAAATAGAAAACACCTGCAATGTTGCAAGACATTCCATGGAACCGACTCCGACATTGCAACATATTGGTGTGCCAGAGAGCTCCTGGGCGACGATACCAGTCTTTACTTCTTCCATTGTGTTTTGATGTTTTTTGTTCTTTCTTTGTTGTATTTGTGTATATGCATGTACTTCCCATAATTGGAAATAAAAAAAAATTGTCTCTTTTTAGGTGGCTTTATCTAAACTATGATGTAGTAATGGAAATCTATGGTAAAAATTGTTAGTAACTGATTTCAGTAAGGAAAAGGAAAATAGTAAAGGAATTATTTAATTTTATTGTATTAGCTATTATGCAACATTATTAAATAAATTAAGATGACATAGAGATTAAGTATTTGTATTAGGCTGTTTAAGTTTGCATGCAAAATGCATCATTTTAATATTAAGATTCATCTCGTCAAATTAATTCGCATGTGAGTCATAATATATTACATTCTGAATGAGAATTTAATATGAGGATAATTATCATAATTAATAAATGAAAAGAAAGCATTGTCGAAAAATATTAATGTTGAAAAAAAGATTGGAAGAGGGATCAATAAAAAGACCAAACAATTATTTAAACAAAGTTGTTAAAAAAGAAAGACAAATGTTTACAGAATTATGCGTGCCATTAAATCTGTCCAATTAAAAATAGAAATAATTTCAGTTAAAAAAAAAATTCATTGATGTTCTAAAGTGTGTAGTAGCTCTAAAAACAAAACTGAATACCATAGCATATGTTTACACAACAATACATATACTAAGCCTGAATCTAAAATGGAAAATGTAATAGAACAATAATCAAAACCTAATAAAAAATGCAAACACTAGGAAGGAAAAGACTTAAATGTTCCTAGAAAATTAATAAAATGACGAAAGATTAAATATAAAGAAGATAATTTGTTCAAGCAATACATATGCTCAGGATAGGAAGATACAAAAATTCCTCAATATATGTATATTAAAATATTTATATATGAATGCAATTCCTAATACCAAAAAGTCACTTCTGAGTTGTAAGCTATCAGTGAAATGTATACTGCCATATCTGGTTTCGAATAAAAGCATGGGGATTCTTTTTTCGTACATCATCTATTATAGTATTGCAGTTTAGTATCGTAATGTTGCTTCTATGCAGCTTATATATATATATATAAAACTAGCTACACTGCTGAATTGTCATGTGCCAATTATATTCTCTAAATCATAGAGAATATAATAGAAACATGACAAGCATTTTCTCCATGACAATTATGTTCTCTATGACCATCTTGAAGAAATTTTGTTCCTGCGTGTTCATGTAATAGGCCATTAGATATGTTTTGACTTGGATCCTTGAATTTAGGATCTCGTTGCGACATTTATAATGTGAGGTACGGTTTCCTAGAGAAAGCAATCTTTAGGATATTACTGCTGTTTTCTTACGGATTTATTGATTTTCTTGAAGGTTGTTTCTCATCCCGTATTTGTATACTTGTATATATTTTTTTGAATCTATTGCTACGGTGCTTTACATATTGTTGTATTTATATGTTTCATGATTTGCAGTTTCGTTCTGGTAGCTTATTGCCACAACTTCGTTTCACTAACGCCATCTATTGGATTTATGGACGATGATGCACTTTAGAAAAAACATCAGCCTGACTTTTTGTATGCGATCAGTGAACACGCATGTCTTTGTTACTCCATTTCGCCTAAAGAGTGGCCTGGTGGTCAAGTGGCTAGCGCTCTGTCTTTTGGTACCACAGATTTGAGGTTCGAATCCTGGCGGTAGTATAGATGTTTGTTAGTGATTAGGAATCCGCTTTAAACTGTAGGTCTAGGTCTGTTTAACCCTCTTGTGCACAAAATGATCGTAGAACGACGAACCAAACTCCCCCACAGTGAATGATATGTTTTTGTATTGTTTCATGTCTTGTATGTAATTTTTTGTCGCATTAAATATCAAAATCACTCCGACAATTAGTTATTTGAGTCATTCCACACTGTAGTATCTGTATATCTATCTATCTATATCTATATTTATATATATATCCATATACATCGTTTTTGTGTGTGTGCTTGCATGTATGTTTGATATCATTTTTATTTTAATAGATTCTTTTTAATTTTGATTTATAGGATCTTTTTCAGGTTGCTTGAAAGTTTTTGAAACTTTATCGTTTTTAATGGAGGTAAAAAATACCATACTTTTGCTTTTTCTTGCATGTAATGCATATATTAACTGCTTCTGTAGTTTCTCTTGAATTTGGCTAGTAGAGAATTCTGTCAAAATAAGCAGGTAATTTATTCTTGAAAGCATTAGAATATCAGACAATTAATATTAAATGTTTCAGCGCTGATAATGATTTTCGAGTTGTTCATAGATCACGCCTGTTTGTTCTAAATTTGATTTTAGGAAACTGTACTACAAACTGAATTACCTTGAAGCTATCCCAAAATTGATTTAGCTTCTAGGGCTGTCGCTCTTTGCAGTTTAATGCTAATATAAATATTCATAGTTCTAATGGTAGACATTAGAGTGCCTATAACTTTTCGGCGAACCTGAAATCCATTGCTCCATACATCAAATTTGAAGAATATTTAACAGACTACCCCAAAAATGATGAAAATTGATTTTTATATATATTTTGAAAGAGATAACGTATCTTTTAAAAATGCTTCAATAGTTCATGATTTGATTATTTAACAAAATTTTTAATTGTACACTACTATATGGCAGTATGATATAAAGTAAATAAAAATTTTTAAAATTAGAAGTTTAGTTCAATTTAAAATTATTTCGCTCACCAATTTCTGGAATTAGTGTTATAAGTATATAAGTATAAGTATAATGTAAATATTCTAATATAAATATAAATATTCATAGTTCTGATATTCTAATATAAATTCCATTCTATATTTGTAATATAAATATTCATAATTCTAATGGTAGGCATTAGAGTACCTATAATTTTTCGGCGAACTTGAAATCCATTGCTCCATACATCACATTTAAAGAATATTTAACAGACGATATCAAAAATGATGAGAATTGATTTTGATATATCAACTCTTATCCTTTTTGAGAATTCATATATAAAAATTAAGAGATAACGTATCTTCTAAAAGAGATAACTTATTTATCTAGAGATAATTTAGATAAATCGTTAATTAGAGATAATTAACGATAGATTCTAATCAAAGAGATAAAGTATCTTCTAAAAATGCTTCAATAGTTCATGATTTGATTATTTAATAAAATATTTATTGGTACAATACTATATGGCAGTATGATATAGAGTAAATAAAAATATTTAAAAATTAGAAGTTTGGTTCAATTTAAACTTATTTCGCTCACCAATTTATAGAATTAGTGTTTATATAAGAAATCAAAATTATTATTAATTTAAAATTTAATAATAAGTACAAATTATAGAGTTGAAGTAAGATTGGGTTTTGATTTCTTGAGATAAAAGATAAAATGATGAAAAAAAATATGACCCATTCTATACCAAATCTAAGGGTAACAACTCCCATTTTTAAAACAAATTTTGAAGAACGTTGATATGACTCTTTGCCGTGAAGTGTCTTCTTTTTTCCAAAGTTTTATCATGTTGATATTTCGTCATACTAAATAAAGACACTTTATAGAAAAAAAATGTGAAATTCTTGGTAGGATTTTACAAATTTTGTATTAAGTGAACTCGAAACTTTTGTTAAAAAATTTTGTATAAAGAATGTTCTAAAATATCGAAAAGAAAGTTAACACATCATATATAGCAAGAAATTGAAAGTAATCATGACAAATTTTATTTTAACTCTTTGAATAATTTTATTGATTACAAGAAATTGACTACGTTTTTTGAGAAAAAAAATTTCTTTAATGAAATATTTCTTTTTTTCTAAAAAGATGAATGACTCAGCTAAAAATGTTGAGTGATAATGACCAAGAAGAAAATGAAGATATTAGAACACAGATACAAATGAATTTACTGTTTAGCAGTCACATAGAAATATGTCTTGAGTGGTATCGCATGATGAAGTAATATAAATATAAGTATAACCACGTAGTATATGAGAAATTTTTTGGGAGGGAGATATCGCACAATGAAGTAATAATATAAATGTAAGCATTCGGTATACAATGGAACATTTTATGGTTTCAAATGTATCACACTACATAGCAGTATATAAAGTATAATTATATTATACAAGAAAAAGCATATTATTGTTACATCTTTTTAAATTGAAAAAAAAAAACTTTATTAAATTTTGTTTATTTCGCGTAATGTGCAATATACTTGCATATGATTTATTAAAAAAGATGAATGACTCAGCTAAAAATTTTGAGGGATAATGACCAAAAAGAAAACGATGAAATTAGAACACGTGTACAAATGGATTTACTGTTTGACTGTCACATAGAAATATGTCTAATCCATAGACACAATGGATTAATATAAATGCAAGCAAGCAGTATACGCGGGAGAACTTTACGGTTTGAGAGGTATCGCACGAGGAATTAATATAAATATAAGCACGCAGTGCATGAGAGAGAATTTTATAGTTGGGGAGATATCGCACACTGAAGTAGTAATATAAATGTAAGCATTCGGTATACAATGAACTACTTTATGGTTTGAAATGTATCACACGACTTAGAAGTATATAAATTATAATTATATTATAAAATGAAACCATATTATTGTTACCACTTTGAAAATTGAAAAAAAAAAACATTATTAAATTTAGTTTATTTTGCATAATTTGAAATTAGAACACAGGTACAAATGAATTTACTGTTTAGTCGTCACATAGAAATATGTCTTGAAATGTATTATACTATGGAGTAATAAAAATGCAAGCGCGCAATATACGAGACAAAACTGTATGGTTTGAGAGTTATCGCATGATAAATATAAGGACACAGTATATGAGAGAGAATTTTATAGTTGAGGAGATATCGCACAACGAAGTAATAATGTAAATGCAAGCACTCGGTATACGATGGAGCACTTTATGGTTTGAAATGTATCACATTACATAACAGTATATATATATATAGCATAGAGTATAATTATATTATGAAATGAAACCATATTATTTTTCCATCTTTTTAAATTGAAAAAAATAATCACTTATTTAATTTTGTTTATTTTGCATAGTGTGCAATATACTTGCATATGATTGCAAGAAGTCAATTGATGAATTTGCTTATTAAACAATTTTTATCATCCATCGTTTATACATCCTTCTTCGTATATATTCGAAAGATTCGAATGTTGAATTTTTATACGGAAATAATTTGACGAAATTGAATTTTCCTATTTTATTTTTGAGGTTGTTGCTGATAGAAACAATTTTTCTGATTAAACAAAAAATTCCACAAGAAAAAAATGTAACAAAATGATTCCAGGAAAATAATAAAATAATTTCCTAATTGATTCTTTAAAAGAATAACTTTTTTCCCCTTGTTTTCCTTTTTAGATTGAAATGTTAAATTTTTAAAATAACTTAGTTGTTCTATTAGGTTTTTAATTTTTTAATTTGTTTATCCTTTTTCGGTTTATCTTCGCTATGATTTATTTTTTACATAGTTACCTTCGAAAATCCCAGATGAATTAAAGCTCTATTATTTTTTGCTCTCCTGTTCTGCTTTGATATTTTTCATTTGTTTTCCTTTAAAAAAAAAAAAAGTTTAAAACTTCCGAACAAAAGTTATGAGAAAGTTGTTTTGAAAATTGAGATAGTATTTGGATTAATTGGAAATAATTAATAAAAAGTTAAGGTTACAATATTTTCCTTATAAATATAAGTTATTGACAACGTTTTATTTGATGTTTATAAGATCTAAGCATAAAAAAAGAGGAAATTATTATTTTAATAAAGGGATTTAATTTGTTAAGTTTACAATATTTCCTTATAAATATGTTTTTGACAAAGTTTTATTTGGTGTTTATAAGATCTAAGCATAAAAAAAGAGGAAATTATTATTTTAATAAAGGGATTTAATTTGTTAAGTTTACAATATTTCCTTATAAATATGTTTTTGACAAAGTTTTATTTGATGTTTATAAGATCTAAGCACAAAAAAAGAGGAAATTATTATTTTAATAAAGGGATTTAAAATGTTAAGGTTACAATATTTCCTTATAAATATGTTTTTGACAAAGTTTTATTTGGTGTTTATAAAATCTGAGCATAAAAAAGAGAATATTATTGTAATTTTTTTCGAACTACAAATTAAAAGTGTTATTTTACATTTCTTAAATTAATTTACAATATTTTAAGTAACTTCATTTTTTATTTTAAATTATTTGTTTTTAAAGAATTCTGGCAAAAAATAGAAACTTAAAAAATGCTTCTTGTATCTTTTAATCCCCCTCCCCCCAAAAAAAATCTCTATATAAACTAAACAGATCATCAGTGAAATGTGTGGGAAAGATATGGTACTTATGTATTTACAACTATAAGTACTTAAAAGAAACTTAAAAAGTCAATAATAAATATACAATGAATTAGTTAGCTTTTGCATAATAAATATGCAAAATAATGTATGTATTATTATAATCAGTACTGAACATATTTAAAAATCCAATGAAAGCCAAATGAAAGAAACAAAATGTGGGGGGAAAGATATAATCTTTTTGTATTTATAACTATAACAATTTTAAAAAAAGCTCTGAAAAGTCAATAATAAATGATATACAATGAATAAGTTAGTTTTGCATAATAAATGCATTATTATAACCAGTACTGACTATATTTAAAAATCCAATGAAAGCCAAATGCAAGAAACAAAATTAAATAATTACATTGAATGGTAATTTGGGAATGGAGCTTTTTAAATGGTAACTATTTAAAAAAGTAATCGTAGCAAGGAAAAAAAATTACTAGCAACACAATAAACACAAACAACATTGTTACCTTTAGAAAAATCATTGTAAATGATTTACTGACATTATTATTTAAATTTAACAGCATGGATATATTGTAATAATTCGCTGCTATTTTTATAGTGTTACAATGTATTTTGTTTATTGTTTCAAAATTTTTTCCTCATTCCATTTTTCTTCTTCTTGTGTATAAAATATTCAATAAAAACCTTTCTTTCATGTTTTATTTTTGCAATTTTTCTACGTCCAATCGAAGTTGTAAAAAAATATATTGCAAGAATTATTTTTTTATCGTATAAAGGTTTTATAACTATTAACTCCATAGAGTATCCAAATAAGCATAGGCGGTAATGTATTTGTTTTTCAGAAATTTACAGTGAATTTAAACAAACTAAATGTTCACTCACTTTTTCAGTTGTTTGAATCTTTTATGATGAATTCGCATAAATCATAAAATTTAAATGAATAGAAATCTCATAGAATATTAAATACATTTATTCTAACTTTTCTGTTGCATAATGAAGTCTAAGATTAATTTTTATTTCAGTTATTATTATTATTTTCGAAATCTAAGCAAAAAAGTAAATTAATGAAAATTTTTATCTAAAAATATAGATTAAAAAAGATCTCTTAGCTTATAATAAAAAACTTTGATAGATAAAAATTCTGCTACAAATAATTTCTGAAATAAATAAATTAATTCTTATACTTCAAAATCTTGATGTTCATGAATAATTTAATAGTATATTGCATGTATTATAGTAGGAAAGTAAGTAGTACTCATAGAAAAATGTTTAAAAATTTAAATAGCAGATGAAAGTAAAAAAATAGCAATACAGTGCATATAGATTTTTTTTAGAGTATTAAAAATAGTATTTAAAAAAAAATCTGAAAAATATTTCTAAAGTTCTTCAGTTCGTTTTTTCTCATTTATTTTTTAAAATATATATTACCAAATAGAATAATATTAATTTTAAATGTTTTGTATAAGTAGTTCCTTTTTACTTGAGTATATATCTAAGCACAAAAAAGAGAAAATTATTGTAATTTTTTTCGAACTACGAATAAAAAGTGTTATTTTAGATTTCTTCAATTTATTTACGATATTTTAAGTAACTTTATTTTAAATGATATTTTTAAGGAATTCTGCTAAAAAATAGAAACGTGAAAAATACTTCTTATTTTTTTAATCTTCCCCCCCCCACCCGCCCTATATAAAAACTATAAAAACTATAAAAACTATAAAAACTATAAAACACCATTTTAAACCTATATAGGTATAAAATTATACAAACATTTGGATTCAAATTCTAAGAAAATAAAGCATTTTTCTTTTTTCCTAATGCTTGTTATAAAATTCAGTTTGAAATAAATTAAACCAAACCCATTTAATTAATTCTATTTTTCATAAGTTTTTATAAAATATTTGAGTTAAATCAAGAAATTTCCCATTTGAATGACAATATGATTCTACAATTTGATTTTACTTTATGTAAATTAGTTGTAGAGATTTTTTTAGTTCATTACATTTGCTTACAAAACGGACAATACTTTAATTTTGAAAGTATACCTTACTTTAAATTTTATTTTAGCATTTAGCGAAAAACCCTTTGAAAGGATTAAAGAAGTTTTTTAATGTTAAAATTTCAGCAAAACATTTTTCTCTAAAATCCATGTATTATCTTCGTAGTAGTTTACGATTCTTAGTAAAGTAAATCTCTTTTTCTACGATGCCATTTAATTTTTCTACTGAAAATTCTATTCCATTTAAACGAGGTTGATTGTTTTAAGCTAAATAAATTTTTAACGATGCAAAAGATAATACAGCAACGATAAAGAAATATCTTTTTTCATACTTTTGTTTAATCCGTGTTTTACAATCATATTCTATTGATTCAATCGTAGTTTAGTTTGATTTTTTTCTTAGTAAAGTTTTATTTCACTTTATAATTAAATTTTAAAAGAGGATTAGAAAAAGAATTTAAGGCAAAAAAACATTCCATGCTTGCTTTTGTAAAAGATAAGTAATAAATTGTGAATAAGCATTGCAAAAAACCTCTTAAATACTAAAACAATATTTTATAAAGTATGCTAATTTATTTTATGAATTAATTTTCTTTAAATGTAAAAAGTTTATTGCTATAAACTCTTTATATTATCGTATTTTTAATTTATGGTGATGGTTTATTTAACGTTTATATAAACTAATAAAAATCATAATAATGGAATAGTAAGTAGATGATAAAAGGAAAGGAATATGAAGCGAAAAAATGTCCAAGTTTTAGTGGTAAAAATCTAACACAAAATTTAAAATTTATACTTTTTAAAATACTTTTATATTTTTTCAAATAATACTTTTATATTTTTTTAACATTTTATTTTTATTTTTAATTTTAAATGTATAGAATTTCAAAAGAAAAATTTAAGTTGATTAAAGTTTTTTAAATTTTAATTTTAAATTTACAGAATTTCAAAAGAAAAATTTAAGTTGATTACAGTTTTTTAATTTTATTTTTATTTTTAATTTGAAATTTATTCAATTTCAAAAGAAACATTTAAATTGAAGAAAAACTGATTCACGAAAAGAAAAGTTGTTTCAAGAAAAATTTAATGTGATTAAATTTTTTTTATTTTTATTTTTAATTTTAAATTTATACAATTTCAAAAGAAATATTTACATTGATTAAAGTTTTTTTAATTTTATTTTTATTTTAAATTTTAAATTTATACATTTCAAAAGAAAAATTTAAGTTGATTAGAAAGAAGTTGATTTAAAGAAATTAATTAAAGTTAAATTGATTAGAAGTTGATTTAAAGAAATATTAAAGCCAAATCTTTTAACTAATTTGAATTCCAAAAGTAAAAACCTGCTAAGGTTATTTTAAGGTTTATTAAATCGCAGAGTATTTAATTATAGGATCAAATGAATTTATTTATAGCAGGATGTAATATAAATAGATATTTAAAAATGTTGTCTAGCCAAATAAAACTTCATTTAAATAATTTATCTAATATATATCGAACATGGATATTAAAAATATTTTAGGAAAGTATTATTCATTGTGATATTTTTCTCAAATTTTATACAATTTTCTAGAAGATAATATTACATAAAATTAATTCTAGTGAACATCTATGGGGTGAAAGATTAACACAAGTGGCAACCATATTGGAGGGAAAAAACCCTTGAACATTTATGAACTGTGAAAAAAAGAAATTACCTGAAATTCAAAATATAGAAGAAAATCGAATAGCAAATTTGAAATTTTTTTTTATCTTATGATCATACTTGAATAAGACTTTTTAGTACTTGATATTCTTTATTATCAATACTTTTTATTTAAACTCTATGTATATGGTATTTAGACTTATTATTGGAAAACAATTTAAATATATTATTTTACAGTTTCATACATATTGATTACAGTTTCTTGGAAAAATAAGTAAGATATTGAAGTAGAAATATTAATAATGTTATTAATTTATTTAAGTTAATTGCTATTTTATACAAATCATATAACTGAAACTCTTAAGATGAAACATTTTAAATTAGTTACTTTTCAATACACTTTTAAAACACACATAAAGAGCCAGTTTTTGATTTATATTAATAATCCAGGCACGAGGCTTTATAGACTAAAAACATACTTAAGTATTTATGTGTAACTGCCATTGAAAAAGAAGTGGTGGTGAATTTTGTAATTAATGAATTAAATATACAATATATTATATTTGAAATTATATCTTTTTAAATTTCTCGTAATTAAATAAATATGTAACTGACTTATACTGTATTTAAATTAAAATAATTTCTTAATTTAGATTAATAAATAATTCATACACTTGAAATGTAAATGAAAAAAACAACAACTCAATAATGTTAATACTTATTTAGAAATGTGAATTTGTTCATGTTTCCTTAAAAAATATGCTCATCCTAAATCATGTAAATCATAGTTAGTCAAGATATTATTATTAGAGGTACTTTCAAATGAATTAAAATAAAAGTAAATTGAGTACCTTATAAAAATGAAGTAGTAAATTTACGTCTAATTTCTTATTTTATAAAGCCTGCACAGCGTTTCAATTTAATATAAAATCTCAAAAATGACATGTCAAACATGCTCTCCTTCTCACAGCTGCTGTCCGAGAAAATTGTTTAAAATAAAAAGAAATGTGAAATTGTAACAATATATGTTTATCGCCTTTAAAAAATATGTAACAAATGCTTTACTCTATTAAGATTAATCAAAATAATTTCGGAATTTAAGTAACTAAACTACATAAAATAAAGAAAATGCATGCAGTTTAAATGTAAATGACGAAAACATTTAGTAATAATATTTTTTAAAAATATGAATTTAATAATATATCTTTAAAAATAGTACTGTGAGAAATTATATAGAACACGGTTGGTGAGGACATCATTAAAATAACAGGCTTTAGTGGAACCTTCAAATGAATTAAAATAAAATTAAATTGAGTACTTTATAAAAAATAAAGTAGAAAATTTACGTCTAATTTCTTATTTTATAAAGCTTACATAGTAGTTTCAATTTAATATGAGAGCTCAAAAAAATGGTAAGACATGCAAGCTCTCATTCACACAGCTGCTGTTTGAGAAAGCTGCTTAAAATAAAAGGAAAGGCGAATTTATAACAAAATATATTTATCTCCTTTAAAAAATATGCAACCGAGTTTTACTGTATTAAGATTAATCAAAATAATTTCGTAATTCAAGTAACTAAACTACATAATTGAAGAAAATTCATGCAAGTTGAAAACAATATTTTTAAAAAATATGAATTTGATAATATATCTTTAAAAATAGTACTATAAAAAATTGTATAAAACATCGTTTTAGAGGACATCATTAAAATTACAGGCTTTAGGGGTTCCTTCAAATGAATTAAAATAAAATTAAACAAAATAGAAAATTTACGTCTAATTTCTTATTTTATAAAGCCTACACAGTAGTTTCGCTTTAATGTGAGAGCTCAAAAAATAGTAAGACACACAAGCTCTCATTTTCCCAGCTGCTGTCCGAGTAAGTTGCTAAAAATAAGAAGAAATTATAACAATATATATTTATCGCCTTTAAAATTGTAAATGTTAACTGTCTTTGTAATCGAGTTTTACTGTATTAAGATTAACAAAATAATTTAGTAATTTAAGTAAATAGTAACTACATAAAATGAAAGAAATTCATGCAGTTTAAATGTAAATGAAAACATTTTATAAAAATATTTTTAAAAAATAGGAATTTGATAATGCATCTTTAAAAAATATTAATTTGATAATGCATCTTTAAAAATAGCACTAAGAACAATTATATAAAGCATCGTTGGTGAGGCTGGCTGTTCATTAAAATAACAGGCTTTAGTGGTACTTTCAGATAAATTAAAATAAAAGTAAATTGAGTGCTTTATAAAAATAAATTAGAAAATTTATGTCTAAGTTCTTATTTTATAAAGCCCACACAAGAGTTTCACTTTAATATGAGAGCTCAAAAAATGGTAAGACACGCAAGCTCTCATTCACACAGCTGCTGTCCGAGGAAGCTACTTAAAATAAAAAGGAAATGGTCAAAAAATTGCAAGCAGAAAGTGAAAAAGAAAACTAAGCTGCATGCAAATGTGAAATTGAGCGAGGGAAATATCCAGCCTTGCACCTGTTCCTTTCTTCAAGGCATCAAAACTCAATACGAGATTCAGAGAAGATGAAACTTCTGAGAATCCGGTAAAGGATGGTGATGAATCAACTCAACGACGATATAAATCACCTTTTCCCTATTACAAATCATTATGATGAAGTAACTTTTACCACACTTGTCTTTTTGCTGTCAAGATCGACAACAATTTATTAAAAAGGATTTCTGCTTCCCACTTTACCTTTTTGGGGCTCCACAGGATTATTTATATTCCAGCGTCGAAATCTAAATAAATGATAGCTGGGAAATTAACTATCCTAAGGACAATTCGCTAAGGAGAAGTAAATTAATTGCTCTTTGTTTGCATTTAAGGTCCTAACCTTTTTTTTCACCGTGAAAAACATTCTGAAGAAGAATATGAATCCTTTTTAGGAAGCGAGTCTAAGCTCATTGAAGTGTTTAAAATATGGTAGGTTCGTTTTATCACACAAATGATATGTTGCTCGTGTCATTACAAATGACAGAAGGAGATAAAAAAAGTTGCTAGGAAAAAATTTGGACTTCCTTCTGATGGCGTGTAATTTCACAGTTTAATGTATTATGAGATTACACATTAAGATGCTGAAAATGATGAACGAAGCACAGAAATTTTGAACGAATTTTATTGCGGAGGTAATTCAGATGGTAGTTTTAAATGATGGTGATTCTATGAATTTGTTGGACCCCTTTAAAAAAAAATTAGAAAGCAAAAATTATAATTGTATTACGATAACTATTTCTTTTTGAGAAAATGATTTAATGATGTATTTCATCCCAGTGAAGATTTAAAACGGATATATCAATGTAAAATAACATTTATCAATAAGGTCCCACTGGTAACCCAGTGGTAGTGGGCGTTACTCATTATGTAAATGGTTTAAATCGCTAATAGTGTGTGCTATATTTAACGCTTTGAAACCAAGTAAATTTGAGGCAGACTCTATCCAAGATTCTCATCGACAGTTGAACTAATTGGTTAGAGCTTTCTGGGTTATCTCCAATGCTACACACATTTTCGAAGCAGTTACCCAGAAGTACTTACAGAAGGCATTACTAGTCCCTACACTTATCATGGATGTAGTGTAGTAGGATGCAGGTGCTAGTTCCTACAATTCGGTTGTATTGGAGGCCAATAACCTGATAAAGCTAGTATTAAGCATTGATAAAAGTATTTTTTTAAAATTCAATGCTTTTCTAATAAATTTTAACTATTATTACATTTCATATTGTTCCATTTAATCCTATTTAAAAACTAAAAACAATTAGGAAGAGAAAGAATTAGAAAAATATTAGAGGACTATTCGGAAATATTAGAGAAATAAGAAATGTTAAAGAATTAGAGGAAATATTATTTGTCATACAATATCAAAAATGTAAATTATTATGCACTTTATTTACATTATATTCCTAAATTTACAATCATGGCCAAACTTAGTGTGAATCTGTTACATAATGAGGACAAATGGTTTAGAGCGGAATCAACCTTTTAGCTACATTTTTATATTTTCTAAAAGATTATAATCAGTGCAATAGGAAAAATTAAACAAAATTATGCTTAACTATAACTAGTTTACATAACAGACAGCTTTTCTCTACGGCATATGTATTAAAACTATTTATCTTCATTTTAACCATGCTTGGAGCAAAGATCAACGCATTTTTTATTTCTGTTTAATGAATATCATACAGACTTCTTGTGATATATATTCTTGTTTTGAAATTTATTTATTTTAAATTTGTTTATTTTTCATCATGTATATATATATGTGTGTGTGTTTTTACAAAATTTATTTGTTTACGCTTTAGATATATACATACTCTTTAGGTTTGTCAGTTTATAAATGCATCATTATTAATACACCTCTGTATAAAAAGGCCATCTTATCTTTACATTTTCTGTTTTAAATAAGTTAACTGTATAATTTATTACAAAAACTCTGATTTTGATTTGTGGAAAACAAAATTTTTAAAGTTTTTAAGATCGTTATAATTAGAAGCGAGTTATTTTCCTCGCATTCAATAATAAATGATGGAACTTAATCATTACTTTGTTTAAAAGATATAAAAAGCCAACAATAAAATATAATCCCGAGATTATACGCATTCTCTTTATTTGGATTTGAAATAATTCATCTTAAGACTTTCTTTTTTAAATAAATTCTTGAGTCAGGGGCTTACATTCTCCCTAACAGCTTTCTTCGATACTAAATCTTCTGTTTAACTTACGATAAAGGTATTTGAAGATTTTACTTTCGCTTACTCCTTTGCAGGCAGTGCTTGAAATATCCATATTTTAGTGGTTCTCTTTTATCCTTAACCAATCCCAACAAAAGATAACTCTAAAAGCCCCCCTCCATAAGCTGTCATACACTTGATCTCATCCGTTGAATAAGCTCGGAGATCAGTTGTGCACAGAATTCAACTCTGTATTTGATCATGCTCAAGATGAGTTAGAAAGAAAGCTCGTCTAACTTCTATTCGGGTTGAAAGCTCTTGCAGACAGAGGATTATTGTTAGAGGAATCGGACAAACGTAACAGAAGAGGAAAGATGAATAGTGGTCAAAGGGGGAGATGGAAAAGATATGGAGACTTTCGGTGGAACGTATTCATCGCTAAACACATCTCCTGATGGGGATGCATTCATATCAGAATTTAATCTTCTGACAGTTGACCTGGTGCGTTATTGCTGCATTTATAAGGATAAGGATGGTTTTCTTACTAAAAAGATCATAGCAAAGAAGTAAAGGGATACCATGCATATATATTAATAATAAAGGAAAAGATTTCTTCTTTCTCTTCATGTCTTAATTTTTAGTATGGTTCTATATATTACCAAAAAGATCATACTAGTGAAGAAATAAAGGTACAATGCATATATATTAATAATAAAGGAAAAGATTTCTTCTTTCTCTTCATGTCTTAATTTTTAGTATGGTTCTATATATTACCAAAAAAAGATCATACTAGTGAAGAAATAAAGGGATACAATGCATATATATTAATAATAAAGGAAAAGATTTCTTCTTTCTCTTCATGTCTTAATTTTTAGTATGGTTCTATATATTACCAAAAAGATCATACTAGTGAAGAAATAAAGGGATACAATGCATATATATTAATAATAAAGGAAAAGATTTCTTCTTTCTCTTCATGTCTTAATTTTAGTATGGTTCTATATATTACCAAAAAGATCATACTAGTGAAGAAATAAAGGGATACAATGCATATATATTAATAATAAAGGAAAAGATTTCTTCTTTCTCTTCATGTCTTAATTTTTAGTATGGTTCTATATATTACCAAAAAGATCATACTAGTGAAGAAATAAAGGGATAAATGCATATATATTAATAATAAAGGAAAAGATTTCTTCTTTCTCTTCTGGTCTTAATATTCAGTATTAACTTCTATATTAATTTATAAAACTGTCGTTACTACAAAAGCAAAATAATATTTAATAAAATATAAAAAGTGAAATAGGATTTAAATTATTTACAAATATAGGCTGATATGTGAAGCAATTCTGTGTAATGCTTGCGAAGCATAGTATATAAGATTCACTGTATAAATCAGATTCAGTTATAGACAAATTTTATATATTATTTCGATGGAGTCGGGAAAGAAAGGCTTTGTAACTACAATGCTCAAAATATTGTTTTATAATTTAAAACTGATTCAGGTGGCTTGTAAGTAACGATGATTTAAGTTATATATCCATAAAGAGGTTTGTCTGCAGCTTAATTGAGGTGAGATTCTTTAACTATTTAGAATAAAATCAAACAAGAGAAGTAGTTCAAAAATGTTTCTTCATCTTTTATATCAATTTCTTATTTTTATTCTTTCTTTATTTCATTAGAAATATGGAAATATGAGAATAAATCAGAAAATAGAGTAATATGGGTCGAATATCAGTTTTAAGTCCGTAGCTACATTTTCAACTATTGTTTCATTAAATAATTAAAATTATATTAATGAATTTTTTTGTTATTTGCAGGGATATTTGATAAAATGAGCTTAAATTATAACAATTGAGATAATTTAGTTTTTTAATTGAAAAATTTCTGACTTAAATCAGAAAAGAAACAAAATACGAAAATTAAATGTTAATAAAATTCTTAAAACATTTAATTAAAAAATTAATCTTAATAAAAATTTAATAAATTTTTGATTTAATAATAATTTAATTGAAAAATTTAATTAATTAATATAATAATATACATTTAATTAATTTTTAACTTAATGATGATTTAATTTAAAGATTAATATCATTTTTAAAACACTTAGGAATTATTATTTGATGGCATGTTAACTGAAATGTCTTTTTTCAATTACAGACTAAATCTAAAATATTACAGATTACAGTTAGAATTTAAATATTATATGTATTGATTAAAGCACAGATAACTTCAATGACCATTAAGCGTTAGATGTTTTATCTAACATAAATATTAGCATATTATGTAAATGCATATTATGAAATATGCATTATTGTATGCATATTATGAAATATGCACACAACATTGCAAAAAGTTTTCAAATTCGTATTTGGATAACAGTTTACTTATTGAAACACTTAGAAAAATAAAATAATTTAATACAGTATTTTGAATTATTGTAGCTATCTCATGATTTCCTTTTTATAACTTTATCATTAAAAAGATCATGTGTTGATAGAGGGTTTGGTTAAATTATGTTTCCTAAATGGATCATAAAGTGGTCTAGTTCATATATTTGGTAACAGTTATTGAAAAAAAATTAACATTAACAACATTTACCACCAGAGATATTTGTACATATTGGCACTTCCGCAATCTTCTGGATAAAATTATCTGTCTTCAACTATCGATCTCATAAATTTTTGTAGAAAGAAAGAAAACGTACTTCACTCAAATTCATTCCAGACATTCTTTTAGACGCAGGCTAGACAAAATTTATGGAAAAAAAGTTCAGACTAGATAAAAACTTTGGCCGCACCTATTTGAGATCCGGAAAAAATTATTCGAGCAAATTACTTA